>JAOCPS010000014.1:926805-936968 GCA_025505425.1 Graphium colonna
TCCCCCGCCCCCGTCACGTCTGAACCCGCCTCTGCCCCCATCACGAGGCCCGTCCCGAGCGTCGCGCCGACCGCGGTCGAACCCACCTCCCCTGTGAATTTAAGCTTTTATGTTAAAACAATTTCCATAATAAAGTAAAAATTCCTGGCCAGGAAAACACCGAATTTTTTTTATAGCAAGGGAAGCAAGCGAGCAAGCTGTCACCGCCGCCCACGGACTCCCGCAACACCAGAGGAGATACAAGAACATGGCCGGCCTTTAAGGAGTAGGCTCAAAATTGTTATTTTGTTTATTTTAATTGTATTTCTAAAATATGTAAAGTTAGCAATTATGGCGCGTGGCAGACATGACCTGTACCATTTGTCTAGAGGAGGCCTTTTGCCAAGAGTGGGATAGTTTAAAAAACAAATATGCTGTTACTTTTATTTAACTCTGTAAGGACTGGTTTACATCATAATGCTGTACATAATTCATTCCCTGTTTAATCTCAATGTAGAATACTATTATAAAGCCAAAAATAGAATTTTGGTTTGGTCGAAATTGGAATGGAATTTGCTTGTTATGGCTTAATTCATTAAATTTAATACATTTATTATTTTAGCATATTTTATTAATTGAGATCAAGCCAAGAAAGGACAAACTGTATATAATCTTATGAAGTGTACTGGGCCTATGGCTTTATTGACAGCTCATTTTTAGTCTGAATTAGGTCACTAATAAATATATGAATGCATTCATACAAGCCATCACATTCAATTTCCAATCCAATCCAATTTCTAATTTGATAATATTTTGTCTGACAGATAACTGTGTACAGATAACCATATTTTTTTTTATATTTGCCAACATCAACACCTACTCCACCAACCAACTTTGAAATTTAAGCTGGTCCAGATAGGAATCAGAGATTGTGGTCTTTGTCATTAATATTGTTTTGGTTAATAATAAGAAATCATTTCTAAAAAATATTGTTAAGCACAAGAGATAATCTTACAAATGTGACAAAGAACAAACATATCTTTCATGTATATCAAAAAGAATAAAATAATAACATTAAAACAAAGAATACAATCATACCTCAACTTATACAATAATTCCCGCTATATAACGGTACTCTTATAAAGCATTTTCATGTTACGCAATTTCATACCCTTTGTAAAGCACTTGTTTTACCTCATATAATGTATGGATTTGTCACATTTTATTTTTGTATTGTGAGATTTATAATAATTTGTACCATATAAACACATAATTATATATTTAGAAATGTCTTTATGTGAAAAAAGAATTTTGAATGATGAAACTTTGTTTTATGAAAATATTCCAACAATGCAAATCCAACAATCTGCATTGTAGGAATATTTTTGTTATGTTCCAACTGTATATGACCACAAATGTTACAATACAGTATTACATTTGCAGCAATTTTTTTATTCATATAGGTTAATTTAAATGTAGCATCTAAGATTGCCTTTTCAAATTATATTTTGTACACTATCAATTTTACTGTTTAATACAAGATCTGTAACATATTATGCTAAATAGGCAAGTAAATAGTAAGTAACTGCTATTATAATATAATAATTAACTTGTTCCACTGCTGAGCAAAGGCCTCCTCTAGACAGAGGGTATATGGCATAATCCAACACATGGCCCCAGCGAGGATTGGCAAACATCACATATCTCAGAAATATTATTTCTAACATATGCAGCTTTTCTCACAATATTTAGCTTTACCGCACAGCATGTCATAAGTCAGCACTTAAAATTTCAATTAGAAAAACAACATTTTCATTATTATCACCAAGTTTTTATTGTTGGGAAATCCTGACTGCATGACTTTGGTTGCCGGATGGCCATTCCTACCTTTTTTTTGTCCCCCTCCTTTTCCCCTATCCTGAACCTATCCTCTCCAATGTATCTATTCAGGCTGACAATGCATTGTGACTCTCTGGATGTTGTTTAATATCAGGTAAACCATCTGCTACTTTGCCTTCTTTTCCATAAAAAAATGGTGAGTTAACAATTTTTCATAAGCGTTTTTACTGCACCTGATTCACCTAAAGCTTAAACAAGTTATAATTTGCAATATATTCAATCATTAAATTAAAAAAGCTCACCTGTCACTTCTTTTTTCTTCGGCTACATCAATTTTTACAAAATTACCATCTACATTTAGAACACCATTCATTTCAATGGCTTTAACCAGATCATCTAAATATTCAAATTCTACATAGCAAAATCCCTTGAATTTGTCGGTTTCTTTATCCATAACCAGCCTGACATTTTTGATGGCCAGATCCTGAAAAAAGTATTAATAAAAAATTTTACCAAATAGTTTTAATGGATATCAATTTATGACATGCTAAAAATATGATACTTATATTAACTTCAAATTGATTAATATATTTTTAATTATAATTATTGTCACTTAAAACTGTATAGCTAACTTACAAAAACAAAATTGTGTAAGATGTGTTATTAAAAATTTTATTACCAACAGCATAAATTATGTTTTTTAGTAATGCATATATTTTTTTTCAAGTATTGCTATATTGATACATCTTTATTAGTTACATTATGAATAATTTTTTTTCACAACACAATTACCATATTAACATACCTATATTACTAAAAGAAAAAGAAAATATTGTTACAAAAATGTGTTTCACCAATGCCAAGGTCGAACTTTAAACAAGATAAGGATAGGCTATTTTCTATTCTAAGATCATTTTCTAATGATAAATTAACATGTACACACTGAACCTTTAAAAATTCCTAACCCACTATATGTATATGAGATAAATACGGATGTCATAATATAATGTGGTATAGATATCAATGATTTAAGGAAAAAATTGTAAAGATTACCGATTTCATCAAATTTGAAATCGGAATTATTGATGTATTATTACTCACTGGAAAGATTCTATTGATATCGCCTTGGATGATGCCGGAGGGTAGATTTCCAACATAAGCCTTGTATGGAGGCTCCGTAGGAAGCGGACGCCCGCCAAGAGTCCTCCTACCGCCACCAAAGTCCCTGTACACATTATGATTACCAAGGATTTTATAACCTATAACTTTTGATGTGCGCAATATTCTAAAGATATTTTACAGATTAACATAATACGAGGGTAAGAAATAGTAATGTAAATGCATAAAATTCACAAGCTTCGGTAAAATATCACTTTCTTTCAATGTTATCTTCCGAGGTGAAAATATCTTTTAAAACAAAAGAGCCTAAAACTTTAAATTTACACCAAAAATATACAGGTAAATGGGCATAAAAGGACGCAATAATATATAGAATAGTCATTATTATATTTTTAAAATTAAATACCTGGGATTACCATCGTCAAATCCACTACGACCTGCCATGTTTAGAAACATGGAATACTAAATGCGCGCGCATCACTTTCTGGATATGGCCGGATCGGGAAAACTACATAGACCACAAACTATTGTTTTATATTGTGTAAATTCTATTTAAGGAAATCCTAAAAGTAAGGAAGTTTTGTATGAAACTTTAATAAAAATTATTAATTATGAGAAAGATCAGATAATTTCAAAGCGTTGCATTAAATTGAGGACGAAAATGATAAATGGTCCATTTTAGTTAGGAATATTTTTGTCGATTCTAGAAAAAATAGATTAAATTGTAAATTATGATATCTATGATAATAGATAACTTTAATAAGTTACCGAATATAACAGTAGAGAAAAAACTTTGCTTTGATGTTTAACTTTATTTTATTATTTAAAATAAAAATGTAATAAATATAAAATTTGTTAATATAATCTCACTAATTAAAGTTGAATTTGTTATTTTAGAAACGTTCATACCTTTCTTCTCTTATTGTTTAATATTTACTATTTAATATTGTACAATTTATTTTTAAAGAATAATTTATGTAGAGTCGTTAATAAATTATTATTTTTCTTTTATTTTTTTATAATATTATTTTATAAAATGCAAGTCTAACAACAGCAACACTTTACCATATGTCAATGCCAATGCCATGTGGAGTTTTGGTCTGGAAATTGACTTGAATCTTTGGGGTGGTTTCGTTAAGTTTAGATAATTTGAAATGATATAATATAAAAATGGATGAAGTATCGAATAAACAAACTTTAGGAGTGACTTCATCTTTATTAGATGCCTTTGAGTTACTAAAATCAGATAAAGATGACGTAAAATTAACTGGTGGGGTAAAAATAATTACTCGTCTCTTAAACGATGAGGTTAGTTTTTTATTTATATGTTTATAATTGCAGAGTAATTAAAAATCATTCCATATATTCATTTAGATATGTGAAGTTTGTTTAATTTTTAAGTTTCCGATCAGTAGTGTAAGTGCAATAACGCGGTAATATGTCTTGATTAAATATAGTAAAAAAACTGTACCCTACGGTGTCTTGCAAGTCCATTCGTCATTCTGTTTAAAAAACCTTTCTAAATTATTTCACTTGTGTTATCATTTGTTGTTCTGCTTCTTAGTATGACTGCTTATAGCCGTCGTTATTCCTTCTTGAGGTGGATACCATATTCAAAGAAAATATTTTTTTTCCAACTGGTAGTTCCAGAGAACGAAAAGTAGGTAAAACAAACAAAACCCTTCAACTTTATTATATAGTATAAGATTGGGCAATTTAACACATGGGATGTGACACTTGTAAGGTACAATAATAAGAATAATCTGAGGCATATTGTCATGTTAGGAGCAGAATAAAAATAAGATGTTTAGTGAGTTTTTCTACAAAATATTCTTTCTTTTTGAATTTTTTTATAAACAGGTGATTGGTGATTCAGCTACAATATTAAAGGGAGCACTCTAGACTCATTTGTCATCATATTTATGTAATAAAAGTAAAGGCATAGTTTTAGCCCAAATTCACCAAGAAATGAATGCTGGCTGTGATCAGCTTGTAGACGCTAGGCTATTGACCCACCCCTTTGTGTTTTGTCTCACTATGCAATTATCTTTTTTAAATGTAGATTATGTTCACTCAGTGGTTAATCAATATTTATTTTTAATTATATTTTTTTTCTTCATATGTGATCCCCACATATAACTTAAAGTATTAAAAGTGACTCAATGGTCACTTTGTATATTTAATAGATATACCACTTAGATTTATAAAATCTGCATAACTCCTTTTGTGAATAAAACATATAGTTTTGGATAATAAAAATCTGTAGGTATAGAAGCTTAACATTGTCATTAATTTTTTTTTTCAGGGTGAAAAAAATATACAATATGCCTTAAAGAGAATTGTAAGGAGTCTAGGTGCTAATATACCTGATATGAGATCAGGATATTTTGCAACACTGGTAACATTGCTAGTAAAGTTTGAGCAGATACCTGTTTCACAACTTTTTGAATTAATAAAAAAGGAATTACATGCTAATGGTTCATCTAAAAGTGTAAGTCTTTCAAATGATTATTTTGCTTCATAAGTCTGTATAAATATTTAATAAAAATAATTAAATTTGTACAAACTATTTAATTTTATTTTTAAATCTTTGAATTATTTTTTTGCATTTAAAAGCAGCAAAAATCTTGTAACCTTTTTAGGAAGTTGGTGATGTTGCACTTGGACAAATTCTGATATGCAGTGCAATATTCCGCTCTGGCCGCATGCTTAAGTGCACAGAAGATGAACAAAGACAAATATTACAAATTCTTTTGACTGCTAGCTCTAAGAAGTCTTATCTAAGAACAGTGGCATTCTTATTATTGATTGATTTTATTAATTGTGTAAGTTTTATTGTTTTCTACTTTAGATAAATAATCATGACATCTACTTTACTTTTTAGAAACTTATTAATTTACAGTATTAAAGTCAAATAAAAACTAAAAATATGTAAATATGTAATGTTTTGCAAATATACTTTTTTGTGATGTTGGTCGGCTATTTGTAACATCTAAAATGCGAATTCCAAGGCCAACCTTTAAAAGTTACTTGTGTTTAAGAAATAACAAAGGATTATTCTTTATTGTTATTACATATATTTTTTGTCTTTTATCTTTATCCTTAGTATATATATCTCTTGTCTTTGACCGCATTGTTTGCTTTAAGCAGAAATGATATGTTATGTATTTTTGGAATAAAAGAAGCCCTCATTTCTTTCTGTTTAATTTTGTTTGTGTTGAGTTGTCACTAGATAGAATTTAATAAGAAGTTCTACAAACTTTCACATTTGAAACTATAGTAGGATCTTGTTTACATTGTTTAGATTAACATATATTTTTATATTCAAGCTGGATGAAGAACAGTTCACATCAATTGTGTGGTCAAATGTTAAAGATGAATTCAAGAAGGATATGAAGGAATATAACTTGGACTCCCTTCACTTTCTTTTAGTTGTTAGTGCAAAGTTTCCCAAAAAGGTGAAAGTAAAAAAACTTTTGGGTACTCCTGAAATACTACATGAAGATAATCTCCAAGCTATATCTGAAAAGCTATTGGTAAGACATTTATTATTTATAAAACTTACAATTAATATCTTAAAAGTTTGTTACATGTTATTAAAATGTATTTTATTTCAGGCAGGAATTGACTTAAGCTCTGTTAATCATCCAATTTACAAAAACATAGGTGCAGCTGTTGCAAAGTCACCACACTTAAAAGAATTTTGGGAAAATGGAATTGACAGTCAACTTACCAAGCACAACAGAAATAGAGAACTTGTGTCTATAAATTTACTTACATCTATACTTCAAAATTTACATGACAATGTTGATGTGATACCAGATTTAATAAGTAAAAACTTTTTTAAATTATTCATGGATTGGTTCAAAGGTCTTCAGACAGCAAGCAAAATAAGAAACAAAAGAGATAATGAGGATGACAATAAAATTATGATAAAAAAACAAAAGGATTTGCTCAATGCCTTAGCAAAGGCTTTGAAGTCAGAAAAAGTTACTGGAAAAATTAGAATTGACACCCTTAATAAATTATTGTTTGATTCAGGAGAAATCAACTTTTCTGAAATAACTGGTACCACCATTATCAAATCTATAATTGCAGATTTAGATGCAGATTGTATTAAGAAAATGGCAAAATTGTTTAAAAATGTTCTTATTAACAAATCAAAGAAAATTGTTAGAGAAAATGTTGAGAGAAGCTGGTATAACAATGAGAGGGTAAAGGCTGCTGAACTTCTCTCATTTGTGGTTAGCCATGAAGCTGTTAAAGATGATACAGAATTTAAGATAACTTATATGAAATTGTTAATGTGTTTCGGCTTCTTCAAAATAGGTGGTGATGAGAATGTTGTTGTAAGTGGAGAATTAGCAGGTAATTCAATTGAAATTATTTAAATCAACAAAATTTTGGCATGCTTAACAAAATTTTGTTGATTGAAATAATTTGAATATACTATAATTTCTTTTATAGTAGTATGTTAGCCCATTACTAAACTGTATGTAAATGGTTTGTTTCAGGTGCTATCAAGACCTGCTTTTATCGATGTTTTACATCTCGCTTCTCTAATGTGGACAACTTAGTAGCTGTGCTGTCATCATTAAGTAATTTCATCACTTCAATTCTGGAAAAAGAACAAGTGAGGGTAAAGATAGAAAAACAGTTCACAAACGAAAACATGGAATGTTGGGGAATGATTTCGGAAATATCACAGAAAATAGAAGATGTCAGTGCCAAATCAAAAGTCGATAAGGTGTTTTTGATATTATTATATCAGTTAGGTTTATTTTTATTCTCTGAACCGATGCACGTCAAAGTTGCGAGGAGCGCCATTAAAGAGTTAAAAAGTTGTTATGAGCATTACAAAAAAGAAAATAAAAAAGGAAGAAGTAAGAAACAAATTGCTGAAGATGAGGATCCTGAATGGATTGAGGTTTTAGTTGAAGTGTTGCTGTCTATTTTGTCTGTTGAATCCAGTGTACTCCGTTCAGTCGTTCAATGCGTTTTCAGATTGCTTTGGGAATATTTGACACCATCATCGATTGGGCAAATAGTGTCTGTACTGGATCCGGAGAGTGAAGCGAATCCGCTTACGATTAACAATGAGTCAGATGATGAAAACGATGATGGTAATGACTCTGACGAAGATAAATCAGAAAGCGACGGTCAAGATGATGATAAAATTAATGGTGACGACAATACAGACGAAGGTGATGATAGTGACAGCAACATAGATGAGGATGAGGAAATGAAAACTCCTGATCAGTTAAAGATGGCTGTACAAAAAGCTTTAGGGGCCGCAGCACCAGACACAGATACTGAGAGTGTGGACGCAGATACTATTAATGAAGAAGAGGGTAAAAAACTAGACGAAGCACTAGCAGAAGCTTTTAAACAATTCCACCAAGGGAAAACTAAAAAATCCAAAAAGGACCGAAAAGACAAAAAAGCTCTGTCGGATTTCAGGGTCAAAGTTTTAGATTTAATAGACATTTACTTGGAAAAAGATCCAGCAATGGATGTTTGTCTAGCAATGGTAGCTCCATTGAGTAGGAGTCTTGAGTTTTGTATTCAGGATAATCAATTTATTGAATTGGAAAATCGTATCAGAAAGACTATAAAGAATTTATGTAAAATCAGAAAATTTTCTTCTACACAAGACGTTGATATAAATATATTGAGTGATTATTTAAAATCGATTATTGACAAAGGCGCACGGTCGCATTTCATGTTCCAAGCTTTAGGCGACGTTATTACATTTTTCGCAAAATTCATAATTCATTGTTCTCTTAAACTAACGAATAACACACCTAGTAAGAAAAAACAATCGCCACTAATCGAAATTTTCAAAGATGCTCTTCATAACTATTTCAATAATAGAAACTGTTTACTCCCTATTATTTTCTTTCACAACGTTTTACAGTCGGAATGGGATGGAAGGTATGATCTTATTGGTATCATCATAGAAAATATCTTTGATAAGGATGTTAGACATTTTCGACGAAATGAAGGTATTGATTTGATGACTGGATTTTATAGAGTATTGAATAGACACAAACCAACAACGGATAAAATATTAAAGAAATTATCTAACTTAGAAACCAATTTTGTGAAAAAACTTACAAGCATTATGGAAGAAAGTGAAGATTTTAAAGTTAAAAACAACTTTATAACATCCTTAAGGAAGCTGATCAACACAATGAGAGGATTTCATGAAAGCTGTAATATTAAAACTGACATAAATATACAAAATTTACTTGATGCCTTAAGTAAAATTAAGGTAACTGCGAAAAATGAAAATAATAGTCAAGCTAGTAAAAATCAACCAAATTCTCAAAAGCCAGGCAAAAAGAAAAAGAACAAAAGAAAACAAATACAAACAAATGGCCTTGATGAACCAAAATCAAAGAAGGTTAAACAAGATGATAATTTAATTGAATAAATGAGAATTCATTTTTGTATACAGACAATTTAAATAAAATACAATACATTATTGTATTTTTGCATATAATGTTATTAAAGTTCTGAACAAAATAGTATGTGCGTATATTATGCATTTGAGACGAAATTACCCTTAACATTTACTTCTCTTTTTCAGAGATATACATAAGTAAATTTAAAAATTACTCAGCCACACTTAACTAAAGCAGTTAATGATAATAATAAATAAAAAATGTAAAACGAAAAGTTGAGTGCAATAAAGATTGAATGTCAGACCACCTAAATTGGAAATAGTTTTTTTCAATACTTTTTTATCTTTCGGTTGTCGACTGGTATGCCACACTATGAAGAGCCTTATCTTCTCTAATATAATTTCACTTATTTTTTAGGCTAATAATTTTGTTTTCTTCTAGCATGCCTTTTGCAAATATATGTCACTTCTGTTATTTTTTCAGAGTGCAATGTACAGTGATACATTAAAATACCCATTTCTATCTTGTTTCAGTGTTAATACTGAGATAGTTTACGGATTAGAGCTTTTAATAGTCCCATCATGATGCTCATTTGTTGTAATATCAATGAAACTTTATCAGGCTCTTTTATTAATATATTTTTCTATTCAATCGTTAACCATTTATTGATAGTTTTCTGGCGGAGTGGACGGGCTTTAGCTAGTACCATGCCTTTCCTAACTGCTCTGTATAATTTTGATTTTTCTATAAGACTGTTTAATTAGCAATATTCCGCGATAAAATCCCCTAACAACCTGCAAGCAAATATATGAGCGCACG
>JAOCPS010000014.1:952062-962949 GCA_025505425.1 Graphium colonna
CACTTGAAATTTTTGCCTTTCTATCGGCTATATAACCTTGTCATTGTAGGCAACGACAATGTTATATAATCGATGGGAAGTGAAAAATCAGTGAAATGGCCCATGCCTATTGGACACTACACACACACTTCCTTAGTATGAGTCAACATATTCTCTTCTGCTTACTACTATGTAAGAATAATATGTAAGTTGTTCATGCAGGCCAAAACGGTTGGACCGAATTTAATAAAATTTTTAGCTTATCTTCAAACTGTCCTAATGGGTGATCCTTTATAGTTTGGTAGTGATCGGAGCAATAATTTATAAGTAATCCAACTGTTGTTGCTCTTATTATTGTGGTGTGCACAGTTGGGCTGATATTTTAAAAAAATCATTCGTTCACAGAGGTCCATACCGCGTGTTATCCAGTACCCAAAATTGATACCACTATTTGGCGAGTTCACGCCCCAAGTGGCCAGTCGCAACCGCCGCTACATATACTTCGCGCGCCAATCGCAAGAGCCGATCCCTCTGGCGGACACCGAAGAAAATACAAAACTCAAGATGTCCGATTATCTGTTGTCCGGTGTTGTATCGGGCAAAGTGCTGCTGAGTTTGAGCATGCATCTCAAGGAGGTAAGGATTTTTTTGAAGACAAACGAGCAGACGGTACACACGGCATCCGAAGAGTCGCGTGTGCGTTGTCACCCTGGGAAATTTGATGGAATAAGTGTCTTGGATAGTGTGGGGTAGGGCTTAGGGAATTGGAGGAAAAGGAGATGCGAATGGCCACCCGGCAAAAGTATCAACCCCTAAAAGTATGACTATTTGGATTGATACTTTATGCCGACTTTGTAAAGGAATTATGCTTATCTAAGATTCTATACATCAATGTTCTTTTATTTATCTAGAATAACATTTTAAATTAAACAACTTTACGGATTTTATCGCGGTTTATTTTTAAATTTTATCACCCGACGTTTCGAACCCTTTACAGCGTTCATGGTCACGGGTAGGACACGGGTCTTTAAGTGCTTGAAAAAGTGACAAGGGCTTACTTTTTTATCACCATGTACTCTTAATAAGTGGTCATCCATTTTTGAAGACTTCATGGCATCTTTACTGAATACTTTTTCACATATGAGACACATCGACAAGTGTTGATCGGAAAGTTTAGGTACCTACTTACTTAATAACTTAAGTGTAAGTAATTTTTACTAATACTTTTATACCTACCTATTCCGAATATGTTGTGTTAACCACTTTTTCAGTCGCTTTATTTCACTTAATTTAATAAAATAAATCACTTTTTATTCTCTTGAAATAAATGAGTACTTATATGAATTATTATCGTTCAAGCTCCAACGAATTTCAAAACGCAAATGAACTTTCAACCTTTTTTTTTGGCACGGGCATCATCACTGCTGGCCTGAGAGGCCTCTGCATCTCCGACGGACGTGCCACTTTCAACCTTAGTGCAAGCTCGTTAAATAGGAATATATCAGGAACATGTTTGGACTTTATCATGAATTCGTTTGGTGTTTAATCGCGTAAGCGTCAAATAGAGAGCAAGAAAAAACGCGCCTGAAAGACGTACGCTCGAACTCATTATCTTGCACAAACTTGTCCACACATACTTGCCGAGTTTTTCATCTAGTACTAACTTTAGACTTTACTTATATTACTACAAATAATGCTATTTCGTGCAAAAATATGAATTATTCTTAGTACACGTAACACTAAACAAACAATACAATACCTACCTATCTTGAAAGTTTTAAATATGAACTTGTGTTAATTTAATAGGTGTCGATTTTTAGGACCTCGTCGACCCCCAAAATCAGTTTTCGTTTATGTCGACCTCTCCTAGTCCTAGGGACCACTTTGGGAATCCCTGGTATAGAGAAACCAAACAGGTTTTCGAAAAACTGTTTATTCAAAGAAGAAATTCGTTTTTGTCAACTCTACGTTTGTGATAAGTTAAGAAGTTAGCTGGTTTGCGTATCGATATATTCAATTTTCACATAAAGTACACAGAGTAGCTGTCTACCTACTATCTACAAAATCTAGCATACATCAAATCGATAGCTTGCCTGGGTTGTATACTACAACCATAATGGCAAACTAGATAAGTGTATAATAAACGTATTTGTACATGCTTTTTATATAATTTTTATATACCACTTTTCTGTTGTTGTGCTATTTGTGTACTTGAAGGGGCAAGGAATTGCCCTTGGACCAATACTTTTTTGGTTAATAACACGAGGCTGACAAATCTTCCTAAACGCTGTTTTCGTGTCAGCATAACTGTGAGGTAGAGAAATAGATCACCTTTCCTAACAATGTATAAAATCTGGAACTTAAAAAACTTATAGTACAATTTTACTATTTTAAACTTGTTGTAAAGATGGAGAATAAGTTGTTGCATGATGTCGTTTGCGAGGTAAACACATATACGCACAATCATAAAATGTTTCACGCATCAAGTTGCGTACCATCTGAATATGACATATTGATGTGCAGCTTTTTTGCTAGGGCAATATTCGTTCATCTTGTTGTGTAACTGTTTGCGATAGGTTGAAAGCGGCAGTGATGTTGCCTGATCTTGTCTCTATTTTTTAACCTGACTTCAAAAAAAGGAAGGGTATAATCGACTATATGCATTATTTTATGAATGTATCCCGATTTATCCGCCAATTTGGAGCTGTTGTTTAAATGAAAAACTTTTTTGAAGTTGTACATACTTCTTTTGGCGCTTATGGGAAAAAGATGACAGTAAATTTTTAAAATGCGCGTGCGCAATGAACGACAGTATGAAATTAGCTAGAGAGTACATTTTTACGCTGCATATACGATATGATATTTAAATAAACTTTATTTAATTAGATACTGCGTTATAATAAAACTTACAATGTATTAAATGCCCTCTTTCTATTATTATTGTCCTTTTTCTCTATAAACGTAGGATAACGCAAAAGATAAAAAATTAGACAGATTTTTATCAAGTTAGGCCAACAAGTATATCTTTTTAAGTGCGTACACACACACTTTTTGTTTTACAAGATGTGTTTCCGACATGGCCCAATATAATTTATATATACATAGGTTTTGCTATTTGGATTAATTTGTTTATTATTTATTAATTTTGTTTAAAAAATGTGCTATGTAAATTGATTTCTAAGGCATTTGAAGTCTGTTTTATAATTTTCTGTTTAAATAATGCTTAATGTATTTGTAGGACGATGTTAAGCTCCTAGTATCTACTTCTACAAGAGCTTCATCGTGGCAACTCGAACCCGTGGAAAGTCTTAGTTTTGCTCCCCGATCGTTTCTCCCGCTACGCGTCATCGAGCGCGAATAATCCATTGCACACGTTATTCTGCTTCAGTACGAACAATTCGCCTCCAATTGTTGCCATTTCAACAATTAGCCCACCGATAAACATCGCTGGCTTGATAATATTGCTTGTTTTAAAAATAAAATTTTTGTTATGCATGCTTGTGTTCCATATTCAAATTCGATTTTGAATTACTTTTGTTTCTAAATTGATTCGTATTGCCTGTTTACACACAACGATCATTTGATTTTCGTTCTGTTTTTAACACCAATCAAAAGAACTAGTTGTCGTTATATTTATAGAAAGTCCTGAAATAGAATATGATTTTATAGTCTAAGTAGGTTAGGATTAGTGTTGAGTATTATTTTTAATTTCACATTTATTTTTGAAAGAAATAAAAAATGTATTAAGTAGTTTTTTTGAATATTTATTTATAAAAAGACTGAATCAAAGCTGCAAACTGAGATAGTTGTAATTAGCATAAAATTATATGATTTTGTATTTGATATAAAAGTAATTAACGAATTAGAATTTAATATCCTTATGTAGTTAATAGACGCAATCAATGTATTCATGCCAATTTTAAGTCAATAAAAAAAATATTAGACTCGGCATTTTATTTTATTATTTTCTTATACGTAAAAATGAGCATTTGCTATTGAAGTACTAGTTAAATCAATATGTTTTCTTATTAATAGCACAAACAAAATCCCGGTAAGAAAATAGGCTAAGGCTTTATAAAATTTCCATAAACATTTGCTTAAAAATTCTCGTTGAATATTTAGTTTTTAAGTTGAGTTTTTTAAACTCGCTGAATTTTAAGTCTAGAAATGTCGTGGTTAAACGACCTTGGCATACTTCTGTGAGTAGTAAAATAAAATGATCTGAAGTTTTAAATAAATTTCTCGATAAACGTTAGAATCTTGTTGCGTATTAAATATAGAAATGACTTACCTCTGAATTTAAAATTGGAAATTACAAAAATAATATCGTATTTTTACAAAAGAGGTACTTAGTTATTCAATCTTTGAAATATAATTGCAAATAATTATAAATATTTACTAACATATATCATTCTGAAGTAGTAAAGTAACAGTCTTTACTACTTCAGAATCCAATTTTTAAATTTTCCCACTGCTGGGAAAAGGCATCCTTTAGACAGAGGGTATAGGGCATAGTCCACCACGCGCCCCAAGTGCGGTTTGGCGAACTTTACATATCTTAGAAATGTTGATTCTTACACATGCAGGTTCCCTTACGATGTATTCCTTCACCGTACATCAAGTGGTAAATAAGCACTTAAAACTGCAATTAGAAAATTAACAATTTCCTTGGTGCCGACACCGGGGATGGAACTCAGGTTCACCTAGGGTAAATAGAATTATAGGCGAGCTTCCGGACACTGAGCTACTACGGCTACTTTATCATTGTGTTCAATTAATATTAAATAAATAAATAAACTTTAAAAATTACTTTACAATGTTTAGCGCTGACTTATTGTTTTAATAATTAGTAAATTGAAAAATCAGTAGCCTATATCGCACTTTTCGTCATCATCATGACCTATATACATATATTTTTATTTATTAAAAAAAAGTTGCTGACTTTGTAATACAACATATCGCGTAATGCACTTATAATTCTTAAAGTAGAGAAACTCTTTTGTTAATTGTTTTTTAACTGACTTCAAAAAAGTAACAGGGTTCTGAATTCGAATGTTTTTAATGCAAGTTCGCGCGTAGTTTCGCCATTTATGAGTCGATTTTCAAAATTCTTTTTTCATCTGATACGGTATTCTTACGTTAAGGTCCCATAAAATTTTCAGAAAAATTAGTTCAGTAGTTTATTTTTTTAATCAAAATAACAATGTTTGCAAATATCTCCACCACTTTTAAACTGATTTTAAAAAAAATGTGTCTTATAACAAATTCCTCCAAAAATAGTCCAAAAAGTTATTGATATATTCGAATCTGAAGTTTGTTTTTTAAATAAAAATAACGGAGAAGATGTGTTTCGAAAGTATTCCTTTTTTTAAGGCTTTTGAAAACGGTTTTTGTAATTTTCAGTTAAAAGAAACTTGTTAGAGTTAGAGAATTAACTAAATTATAATTAATTATTAAGATTTTTTTAAAATCTTTTTAAAATCTATTAAAAAAGCAAAAGTTAAACGAATTCATACGATACGCGGTGGCGTGTTTAGCAATTATGGCTCGTTGAATAGAAATGTACGTTTGATGATAATTGAGGACTATAAAAAGAAGTAGAATTTTAATGGCGTGATCGATGGAGTAGATCCTTTATTACCACACGTCTAGTTTTTCATGGATTTTTGAGAAAAGACTTTAGAAATGCACTATATTTAGCAATCCAATCAAGTAACACAGTGGTGCGTCCAATATTAGACAATGTCCTGAATACCATCCAACATAATTTTATATATTTTAAACGTTAAAGTTAAAAGAATTTATACAGTTTTAAAAGTTAAGTTTCGTGTCTGTTTATAACTTAATTTCGATTTTTGTATTGTATAAATCGGTGTGTCTTTATTAAAAATATTTGTGGTTACCCTAAACTCGGTTATGAATTGCTGCCTCTTGCGAGTTTTATCGTTATATCATACGCCACTTACGTTTGAATTGAAAATGTTAAAGCTATTGAGATATTAATGTTTAACGAATTAAATTCATATTTAATTAAGACATTAAACGACTGCATTAAAATGTGAATTGTGTTACGTAAAGATATTCGTGTTTAATTTTTAAAATTCTTTTGAAAATTTATATTGTAAAATAACAACGTTACGTTAGGACATCGTTTCATAGGGCTGATTCCTGTTGAAGCCCCACCCAATTGTATATGTACGCAAAACCATTACACTATTTAGTGTCGGAATAATTGTAAGCCCTATTTTGAAAATATTTGGCGATTACTTCGATATAGTCTTCGTAATAGTATATATATCTCGATTCTTAAAACGGGAAGAACGGGTTTTGGAAAATTTCCTCCTTAACGAATTCCGCGCAGATGAAATTATTTAGCGCTTATTTCAAATTTAAATCGCGGAATTATATACCTGTCGATTTTATTGCGTAATATGAACCTTTTTGTTTTGTTGTCGCAGTTACCCACGTAAGTTGTTAGTCAGTTAAGTATTTTTACGTGTTTATTTTAATACTATATATTATTAAATATAACAGAAATATATTCTCAATTTATTAAATATGTTTAAAATCTCGCGGACATAGGGGAGGTAGCCCTGCCCTCATACATTTCCAATTACATAATTTTCAAAAAAAAAAGTATCTACTTATAATCGACTTGCAACTAACTATCTTATCTATCATATACGTCAAAGGCAAAATTTAATTAATATCAAATAGAGAGTAAATACTGTAAAAAATAATAGCAAATTTTTTTTTAAAGTGATGAAACAGATTTCTTTTTATTATGGCGAAAACATTTACAAATAATAAGCACCCAAGTAAACATCTAAAACATTTACTTTGGTCGATTGTTTCGGCCATCGGTTTTAACCCATAAACCCAAAGTGCATTTACCACATAAACATGGGCGTATCTAGGATTATTCTTCAGGGTGCGCACAAGACCATCCTGGGCTGGGCACTAGGCCATCTTAGGATGGGCACTAGATCGTCCTGGGGTGGGTACTAGACCGTCCTGGTGAGCACGGCCCATCCGGCACCCCATACGCCTATGCCCATAAATCCAAAGTTACTGACGCGCTGTGGTTTTAGCCAAAGTTCCCCTTAAAAGGAAGGCAGCCAATATGTTGCAAGTAGCTTCATAAACAAAAGACTTCCTCCTCCCTCCCAAATGATTCGGTCAAGCAATCGAATCTCTTCCCACTATCTCGAAAAATTCCAAACGTTTCTAAATCAAAAGAAAATGAATTGAAGCAAGAGTTAAACTATTATCATTTAAACTTAAATATTTTTATAACAAAATATATCATTTATTACCTTATTCAAGCGTGTTTAAAAATTCGGAACAACATGGGTTCCTACTTAATACTTCTGTTTCTTAGATATACCTGATTAAATGTTACCTGCTACGTTTTCCGAGAACTATGGTATGATGTCATTAACATTTTTTTTTCATTTGTACAAGGCTTGTGCAAAAATTTCGTAATTTTTGTATCTATGGAAGGTCCTCTTCTTGTATAATTCTAAATTAGGACCTTGATCTTCAAAAGCGTTAAAATTTACGCTGGTTTGTTGTAGCGAAACCTGTCTCATTCATTTCTATATGTTGTTTTGCCAATTATCATAATCGTATGTTTGTCTCTTTCGCAGGCACAATGAAGACAGAGACAGTGGAAGGAGATCGAAAATCACAAATTTTCCAACAGCTCCGGTGATAGCACGTCAATTTAGCTGTGTTTATAAATCTAATAATAATATACATATTAAAATTGATTCCAATCAACTTTTCCTTGCCAAACGTGTTCTAGTGAGAATTTAGTGTATGCAAAGAAAGCAAATCCATTCAGAAGTGCTCAATAAGTTTGTGTAAACAGTGCGCAATAAAACAAACAGTTCCTTACAATGGCTAGTGACTTGAATAGTGAAATACGTCCTTACAGTGAATTGATGAGTGAATTTTTAAAATTAATGTAATTATTTTACGATGGATAATTGATTCATTCGAGGTGATTGCGAACAGCGCCATCTGTTGTCCAGTAGCCGCGATGCGTACGTGATAAAATGGAGGCCGGCTTCATACCGGTGGGCGCGAGCGGCAACGCGGGAAGTAACGCGTTGCCGCCCGCAGTGGTGGCGCCACCGGTCAACGTTGTCAGAGCACCGGGCCTGAAGCGCGGGAAAATGGAAGAGGCAATTTCGGATCGGGTAAGTTTTGTTTATTGATTATAATATTTCATACGTTATGTAATAATTATTGTTACTAAATCTATTTAAAATACATTGATAAACAAAAAACAAGTTTGTGTAAGTATCTAAATTCAATTTATTATCAGAATGTATTTTATGCGTGGTATATTGGACTTCAAATATTCGTAAAGCCTATAAATAATTGTTTTAGATCTGGGTGTTTGTCTTTGTGCAATTTATGTTTTTAAAAGCCCTTTATGACATGAGACACTTACGTTTTACCTATAATAAGTGCAAAGTTTTAATATAAACGGAAAGAAAATAAGTTGTACGTATTATATTGTGATGTACGTATTATACCAATTCTTTGAATAATATAGCATTTTTAAAACCACTGTACAAGAGCGATTATATCGCGCAGCACTTACCACAAAATACCTTAGAATTTACAACTTTTCTGTTTCAAAGTCCACATAGAATGAAGGAGGTATCCGTGAATTATAAACGACAGAAAAATACACATTATGCTGCCGCTGTTATATTTGCAGACTCCTGGGAGTTACATGTGAGCAAGTACATCGTACGGCACTTTTGTTAGCTTTATTTATGACTGCCTCCGTAGCCTAGCGGTATAGGCTTTGTGAACCGGAGGTCGTGGGTTCGATTGACGCGGGGGGACAATGATTTTTTGTTGTTGTTTCTTAGTTAGATTAGGGCAATGTGGGCTGATCACCCGATTGCTCGATAAAAAGATGATCCATGCGTCGAATGGGCTGATTTCTCTCCGGTCGTGTCGAATATCCGTCCCATCGGGCTATGAGAGTAAAGGAACAGAGAATGCATCTGTGTTTGCGCCTACACTTGTGCACTATAATATGTCCTGCGCAGTTGGCTAATCTCGGATTAGATTGGCCGCCGTGGCCTTAATTTGGTCAGGAGGACTTTATGTCGCACACATAGATACAATAGTAATCTCTTACTCAAAAATAATAAAATATGTATTATACTTTCTCCCATTCCATTGTCTGCATCCCAGCTGTAGGTCGAGGCACATAGATATTAACCCAGAATCAATACTGCACAGCTATTCTCTCAATGTGGTCATACTTTGCTTTCACTTTGTAGCATTAATGAAAATCGCTTAGGCCGCCGACCGTCTCACGTTCGATCCCGAAACACGAATTAAACTGTTAATTTTTAAGTTTATTTTTCTATTGAAGTAAATATAGTTACTAAATATTCTTTTTGCCAACTTTGAAAAGTTTAATGTCCGCTTACTGCGTACGACCTTAATTAAACACTTGATAAACTATAAATTTTGTTGGAACATACATTCAACTAACGCCGATATAACTTAATCGATTAAAAAGATTAATGTAACCAATAAAAAGAAATATTAATTTTTTCTTCAAATGATTTTATAATTTCCTTTAAAGCAGATGTTTTCATGTTGATGATTATCACAGGTAGGATTAACTCTTTAAAAATTGTCACAAGAAGGATAAATATCTCTTTATATACATTTGTAATACAATGTATTATTAAATAATACAAATAGGTATTACACATTTGGATTCACCTCATCTAAATGCTTTTCGTTGTAGTCACGAAGAGCCTTTCGTTATTTCAAATGCGAAGAATAAGAATATGTTTTAGACATTTGTATTCGCGACTCCCATAAACCTTTATATATTCTTCTGTTCGTGTGTTGGCATTGGAACAATTCTAAACGGCTGAACGGTTTCTATTCGCAATTGGACTCCATCGTATACTGATTTTCAAACTTGATATAGAGTAAAGATTTCGAGTGGCAAATAAAAACCAACGTACATTACTTAAGTATAGTTGCACCGATGTATTTTTTAAAATACAACTATTATACTGTAGTAAATCCAACATAAGCGCTTCAAGCGCAACGGAACCTGCCTTATATTCACAAGCGAGTGCTGTTTATCTTTTATTAACAGAGAAGATAAAAATAGAGTCACCGAAATTGGTAGATTACGAGATCATTTTCAAAACAATTTATTTTAGTTGACGCCCGTCAAGTACGGTGACGTCTTAGATCAGCTTCTACGTCGAGCAGCGACTGGGTGCACTAGGTCAAGGTAAAATGAATGCCTATTAGATAAACATTAGCTTAAACTCTACGTATTCCGCCTATACAATTTAAAACGTTATTTGTCATCTTCAAACTTTTTGAAAAATGCCAGACTCGAAATTTTAAATGTTTTCGACAACACCATCGATATAGAGCGACAGCTGAAATAGTTTATTCGACTGAAAGATGGCCACCAACACCAAGTAATTAAAATAATGGAATTTGAATCTTGCATCTCAGATTGCATCCGAGTTTTAAATTACTTAAAAATCATACATTATTAACCGACTGCAAAAAGAAAGATGTTTTCAATTCTAGCGTTTCTTTTTTTTAAGTATGTTCGCGAATTTCCTCGACCAGTATAAACGGATTTTCAAAAAACTTTTTTATCTGACAGTATATACTTCTAAAATGGTCCCATAAAATTTTTAGAAAATGTTTTTATTTCATTCAATTGTATTCGAGCAAGTTAGGTGGTGGTAAAGCATAATATCTTTTCACAGCTTTTGCTGCATTTCTACGGCCGCGCTCGCCCGGGGAAGTCCACCACCGCCCTTTATAAAGTCGGCATAAAATAAAGTATGCATGACTTTTGGGGATGCCGGATGGCCATGTCTACCC
>JAOCPS010000014.1:963049-992517 GCA_025505425.1 Graphium colonna
TTAATCATATCACACGTTTCGGCTCGTGAATTTGTCATCATTTACATTGCGTTGGTCAATACAATCTAAAGAGATAACATCACTTATCTATTTAACAACTTGTCATCGTAAAAATCATAATCTTATCTTTGAAAATAAATACAGGGTTATCGATTTACTAAGTAAAAAGCTCAAAGCTTTTAATCAAACAAAAGGTATTTGTTTAGGACCACGTGATATTTAAATAATACAAAACAGTAAAAATTGTTTTGAATTATTAAAATAAACTCAAGAATTATGCAAATTTTTGAATAAAAATAGAATAAAACTTACAAAAAAATGATTCCCAGGAATGTGAAGATTATTTCTAGGTGACGCCGCCACCACCGACGCCAAAGAGAAATTAAATTATAACCTCTACTGCGGGTACAGATTCACAATCCACAGAATATAACGGAAGTCTTGTTTGATGCGATCTTAAATAATTTAACAGACAACTTACATATTACTATTTTTCTTCATTTAAATTTGCTAAAAAACATTAGATTTTATTCTTTTATATTTCCCGCTGTTATTTTTATTTAATTGTTATATGTTAACATTATGTACATTTATCTCACTTGTAGTACAACAATTTTAAAAATAACTATTATTTTAAAATGATACAATGTTAAGTTGATACTTTAAAAAATTTGTATTCATATACATGTTATGTCATATAATGTTTTCCAAAACCTGGGTTAGAAGAGGAATTGATACATTTGATCTTTGAATTTACCTATCTGAACTTCAAAACTGTAACTTTGGGTTTATACTGCCAAAGACTGACTCATTAAAAGTCTTAAAAACTCTCATTTAGTCTTATTAACTCTTAAATAGAGTTCAAAAAAGTCCAAATTGTACGAGAAAATAGGACTTTCAACTCGAACTCTTATTTTTACTTATTAAGACTTCAAAAATATTTCCACCAGGGTATAAGAATAGATGCAGAATATGTGTATATATCAAGCAAACTCACTTGATGGTAATTGATCACTGCCGCCCATTGTCTCCCCCAACACCAGAGGGGTTACAAAAGCTTTCCCGGCCTTTAAGGAAGGAAAAATAATCTTTTCTTGAAGGTCTCTGAGTCGTATCGGTCCGGATATACCGTTGGCGACAATCGACTCCGCAAAGGTGTCGTGAGTGACTAAAAAAGAAAGCGAACAGCGCACAGCGGTGGATTGCTAACAATTAAAGTGGTAGCAATGGTATTTGGTAGTATGTACAGTGCCTTGTACCGTACAGTCCTTGTACAGTACAGTCCTTGTACAGTGTACAAACTTAGCAGCAGCCGGTATTATCCACAATTACTCTGAACACTCCCCGTGGTAAACGCGATAAAGAGTGTTGAGAGGCAACGTCTCTTTGCAGAGCCAGGAAATTAAAGCGATCGGAAGGAACCGGGTCATCGACGATTCGAATAGTTCGGCGTTGGATGCGGTCAAATGGAAGAAGCTGGTAAAGGGGTGCCCAAGTGTTTTGTAAAGCTGAATGCGGTGAGTCCACTGGAAATATATTGGAATATACATACTTGTATAATAGTATGTATACATTTAAATAGTATATACTATTTTTTTATGTATGGTTGGTTGAATAACTATTTCTTTTTTACCGACTTCAAAAATGGATGGAGGAATGTTCTCAATTAATTTTTTTTATTTTATGTACGTACGCGCATATCTCGGCCATTTTTGAACCGATTTTAAAATTTCTTTTTTTTATCTTATAGGATATTTTTCCGGAAAGATCCCATATTTTTTTTTAGGAAAATCGGTCTAGTAGTTTTTCTTTAAAATCTAAATAACAAAATTGAATTTTTGTATTTTTGCGCGTATCTCCGTCATTTAAAAAACCAATTCTAAAAATTATTTTTATACGATAGAGCATTCTTCTTAGATAGTCCCATAAAAGTTTAAAAAAATCTAAAGTTTATTTATTTTCTTTTGTTTAACTAAAATAATAACATTAAGAAATGTTTGCACAAATCTCCGCAGCTTATGATCAGATTTGAAAAAATATTTTTTATCTGATAGGATACAATTTCATAATAGTCCCCCAATTTTTTTATTAAAATCGGATTAGTAGTTTGTTTTTTAAATCAAAATAACGGAGAAGATATGTTTCGAAAGTGCACTTTTAAGGCGTTTGAAGTCGGTTTTTGTAATTTTCTATGAAAATACTTAATTATGTGTATATGAAACTTGTTGGTGACAAAAATCTGTACACCTACCTAATATTCTCCTTCTGTTCCAAAAGTTTATTGGGAGACAATTCCTTCACTATTGTACTATTTTAATCTGAAATTTTAACAAATAAATAATTCGTTTTGTCCCGAATTAGAACTGATGAAAACTTATTCTATGTTTTCAGAGTCCATGTGCGGCGGTGATCACTTACCTTTAAGTTAGGTTTCTGCCCATTTACCACCATCTCAATAAATTTTGGTCAAATTAATGTTACTGGTGCGCATGTGATTCACATTTTATTTGTATTATAATCAATAATAGCCATATACAGCACGTATAAAAACGTAGATAGAACACGCAGGGTAATAGGTTCAATATAATAAATTTTTACAATAGGTACATGCTATGTATCAATCTTGCAATTCAAAATGACAGTTTAAACCGTTTACTCATCCAACGTACAAACGTACAATGTTTTGATATATTCTGAGGTTATTGTACGTAGCTATGAAAATCACAATCTGTTGAGTTACTAAAAACCACTTAAATCACCTTAAGTTATAAAGTACCTATAGTTTTCTTTTTTATTGATGAAATAAACCTTAATTGTGCTCAGTGTGGTAAGCAATTACCGTCGCGCGTGGCCTCTCGCTTCTTTGCAAGAAACAGAAAAACCATCGACTATTATGGGGGGTTGACAAGATGTTTCCTCGGCTGGCTGGGCGTCTAAACATATATATTAAACTGTTTTAATATATATAATAAAAACAATTATTATTTGTACATTTCCGAATCTTAAGTAAACAAAACTGATCAGGATCTCCGTTATTCCGGTGGTAGTTCTATTTCTAATTGAATCTTTTTAAAAACCCGAATTAGTTACCTTACACTTGCGCAGATCGCATGCACAGCACACCCTCTATGGAAGAGTACTGACGTATGTATTACATAGCGCCGATAGCCTCTAGTCGGAGTAGGGGGTGGGGTATATGTAACAGACCTAAATCAATAATGTTATTACATACCGAGCCTCAATTTAGCCTATAATCCAGGAATAGTTTCCGGCCAGTTTTAACTTTGACAGAAGTCCCTTATACACAACAAATAACTTTTAAACAATCTTACATTATATTTAAATGCCTCCAGGCACCGAATAAGAAATATGATAAAAGGAAAAATATCAAACGACGCGCTAGAAACCTAAATAAATAGTGGGATTTTTGGATAGGTAACTGACATGTACAGTTTACAACTAAATATATTATTACATTAGCCTCTCTGTCACAAACGGTTCAACATAATTTTTTGTACCGTTACTTTTGAGACCACAGAGGCGCAGGCCATTTTTTGATAAAAACGAATTTAAAAACCATCCGTGTGAAGGCTCGCGTGAACATGAAGTATTAACATGCGAATCACAATATAAATAAATATTGTTTTGAAAGATGCCCTTTTTATTACATTTTTCTAAATGAATACATATTTAAAACATAAAAATTTTAATTATAAATATAAAAAGACCAAAAACATGTCTAACGTTCAGGACAGCTAAAATCTTTTTATATATTTACTATCTTCGATAGTTCTTATCAAAACCGATTGGTTCTTTACTTCGTTGTGATGGATTCTAAACAAAATATATGGTAGGTACGTGTAAAGAGCATGGTCAAGATTTTCTTACAATTAAGGAATATGTGCTTATAATCAAAAGAACATTTCTCGGAATACTAACAGTCAACCGTGTTTGTAAAAAAAATTATGTAATAGAAAAAACTAATTTTATTTAGTATTATAAAAATGAAAGTAAACAAAGACATACATCCCAAAATAATGTCAAGGATTTATGTTCATATTTGCTCATGATTGTGTGAAATCATTTCCATTATAAATATTTTATATCCCAACAAAGAGTTATTAATATTCTATTGGTAATTACATAAACTAGCTTGTTCAAACAAAAACAAAACTAGATTTTATTATATTGCTATGATTATGATAAAAAGTTCCCGATAGTACATATAGTATAAGGAATGCTTTACTATATCTATTTTAATATTACATTAGACATTCTGTTTATAAAAGGTACAATTAGTTGTGATTTTTTTTCTAAATGTCATTTAAAAAAAATATAAGTAATGCAAATAAAAAGGCGAAAGAATGATAATAGTAATAAACACGACAGGAAGTATACATACAATGGTCTTTTTATTAAATAAAAAAAATACATTATTTTCAGTTCTATAAGTACGTTAACAATTTAGTAAACTTTTACCAAATCAACACTCCAGTCTAACCTGAGATCAGAATTAAATAAGACCGATGTGCTCTGTAATTTGTAACCAGAAATGTTACTTACATTTCATGGCAGGTATTAAGATGGGTGTGGAAATTCATTTTTATTACTATTTCCTTAAATGATAAGTCTACGTTAATTAACTTAGTGACAAACTTACATGATTATAATTAATGTATGATACAATCATAATAAACTTTAAACCTATAAATTGAATTTTTACAATGTTGCTTAAATCAATTTGACCTGAAACTAACATGGGCAGATTAAAATGGTCAAAGATGAAAGCAATAAATTAATAAAAAAAAACAAAAAAAAAAGGAAATGCCTAATCTAATACAGGCAAATGACAATGTTTGGTCTAGCTTAATAAGACCAATTAATGATACCTTCCTAATTTTAAAAGCAACCAAAACATTATAATATTGATGAAACCCTCCCTCTAAAATTTTGAAAATTTATAAACTACTACACCTAAATACACATTGAATTACATTTACTAAAAGAAAGCGACAATGCAGCAGATCTTCAATTAAATATTACATCACCTTTTGTGACAGGGGAAATAGAATATGGTAAAGAGTCATATACAAATAGTAAGAAGTACTTATGGTCAGCACAAAATACATTATTTGTTGGACAACCAAATGGGACTCAGTTTATACACCAAATTTACAGCTTAATCTACATTTGTAATTTGTATCATTTTGTGATTAAAATATCATCCACGCATACTTGTTTAACTAAATTGTCACTAAATCTTTGCTTCCCAATTCATTACACATTTAAATAAGTATGATAATATTAACTTAGGTCTATTTACACAATACTGTTTGATATCATGAAGGTGCATCACCAAAACTGGCTGGGCTTACATTGGGCATCAGTGTAACTTCTATGTTTTACCTAAAATAATGCTATTTGCCTTTAGCGGTAATTGTCACATTTGATTTGGGTTGTGGTATAATTGTTATCTCATCACTGATCTTCAATGGTTTGAGCAATGAATCACTGTCTGGTTTTGATGGAGTACTGGTTGCCTTATTTTTGTCCATTACTCGTTTAGCAACAACACTATGAGCAGAATATACATGATTTTCAAACTGTTTGTACATTCCAAATGTTGCAGTGCAAACAGTGCACTTATATGACAAGTGAGCTGGTTTCAAAGGCATGTTGTGGTCTCTTGATACATGACTCAACAATTTCCATTGATACACCCTACCACACACGGGACACCTGCCGGCATCTTTACCTTTATTCGCAGCTTCCTGCATAGAACTTGTCACCAATCCATGAGAGCCTAGCAAATGCCTCTCAAGACCTTGGTCTGTAAAGAACCTAAACTGACACTTCTGGCAATTGAGAGGTGGCCGATTGTAAATCATTTTAGGATGAATTTTCACTTTATGAATCCACTGCATATGATTTCTCAATTGCTCCAAATCTTTGATATATCCATCACAAATTTCACATATGACAAATGTGGCTTTTGAATTTTGTGGCGATTGAGATGAAGAGGGCTGCGGTGCCCGGGGGAGTGGAGTTATTGATATCTTTGGAGTGGCAGATGCATGATTTCCTTGATTGTTTTGCATAATTGGGTAATTTCCAATGGTTGTCCCTGATGGAGGGTTGTTGTGCATAATCATAACGCCGCTACGTATGATAGGCACTCCAGACACTGGTGGCCGGACAGGATTAGACATGGGTGGACGGCCGCGTGGTCGCCCAAGCACAGGCATAGTCGGTACAATGTTAACATTGAGTGGAGGCCTGCCTAAATTATTCATTCCAACTTGCGACCTACTAAAGTTTTGTTGGTACGGTCCTACAAGATTATTGCGGGGTCTATTTAACTTTGGTATTTTTGCAGGGGGTTCCCATTCAAGAGGTGGAGACAAATTAAATTCTGGTTTGAATTTTTTAGCACATGAAATAAGATGTCGGGCCAGTTTTGTCTTACTGTTGTCTTCAAAGTGACAGTTAGCGCACTGCTGATAAGCTGGTGCCCTTTCAAGTCTGCCTCTTATGTTATGTTCAGCCTCCATATGAAATAATATGTCATGAGGACTGCGAATTTCAAAGGGGCAAGTGTTACATTTATAAATATTGTTTTTCATGTGTGGTGCCTCTAAATGATGTGCCATTATAAGCATTGATTCAGTCTTAAAACTACAAAATTCACACTTTTTCTGTTTAAGGGCATATGGTGCATTAATTTTCTTACTGAACTCTAAATTCTGTGTGAGTGATACTATAGCAGATTCTGTAGCCTTAGTGCTACGGCCTGATTTCTTTTCTTTGTATAATTTTCTATTTTGTTGTTTTAACAAGTCGCTTTGAACAAATTCTTGGACAAGATTTATCCCAATATTAATGAAAAATTGTCCAAGTGAACAATCAAAATAGCTGTCACCCTTTCCCATGAGACCTTTTGATATAATACTAATAGGATCCTTTAATTCTCCATCATCTTTATCTTTAATAACAACAGTGTCATCATCAGACATTGCTTCTTCATCAGAGTCAGTAGATGACTCTCCATCCCAAGAGTCATCATCATCTACATTTCCTCTTTTTCGTTTCTTTTTATCTTGCTTCTTTTCCTTCACTGGTTCTTCAATTTCTTTTTTAACACTATCAGCACTATCATCATCTGTTTCACCTTTAGTTTCGCCAGAGTCATTTTTGTTTTTATCATTCTTTTCCTGTTTATCCTGATCTTCCTTCAACTTCACCTCATCTAATTGCTTTCCAAGCTTGTCAACAAACTCTCTGAATGGTTTCACGGAAGGCTTTTCATAAACATAGGGAACTATAAATGAAGGTGCCTCAACTACAAACATGTCATCAGTTAAAGAAGGTAAAATATTAGGTTGGGGTGCAGGTGGTATATTATTTTTTGGGGCAGTACTTGTCTTACTACTTACTGGCGTTATTGTAGTGCCTCTAGCAGCAATGCTTTGACACAAATTGTGAGCATCAAAACTACTAGTTGATGTTTTATTTTGTACTGGTGCAGGAACACTTTTCCCTGATAAAATTGAATTTGTATCTATGATAACAACTGTTGGTTCCTTATTTTGATCTCCGTCACTGGGCTTACTTTGTTTTGTAAGGTTGGCTAAACTTTTTGTATCACTAATCAAAATTGGTTTGGGTTTCTGTCCTTGATTAAGAGGATCCTCTGCAGATATCTCTTCAATATCAGATTCATCACCACCATTTTCCATGCTTTCCACATCTTTTTTCTTTTCTTCATCTCTATCTTTAGAGCTTTGCTGTGATTCTTCAGAACTGTCATTAGAGTCAGTACTTGAACTTGATGAATCATCATCATCATTAGTCACTACACAATCTTCTTCATCACTAGTTATCTCATGAACCTCAGGGCTTGGTGAACCACCATTTTGGCTCTGGGGTTCAATGTCATTTTCAGAATCACTGCTGTCATCTTTGGGTCGACTCCCCTGTGATGTGTCGTCGTCACCTTCAGTACGATCGTCTGGAAATTCAAAATTCCATAGTTACAATTCAATTGGCTACTCCAAATTTGACAATGTTTCGTAAAACAATTTCAATCGAGATGTAATTACGAAAGTCCCGAAACGAAAGAAGATAAGACCTTTTTGCAACATGTCCGGTCCAAAATAAAAGCGCGAAGCCTCCGCCGGCTCTAATAGACTCGCCTCATTATAATATAAAGACAAAAATTTACGATACGCAAGAAATATTTAAATAAGTTAGGCTTAACCTAAAATTTGCAACGGAAACTTGTAAGGTACTAATAGATGATTATTATTTGTTCACAAACTATTTTGAAAATCGTTATGTACTGACATTATATCATGTGAAGTATGACCCGCCATATGGGATTCCATGGCTTAGGTCCGAAAACATAAATCCATCATGTTTGACAAAAAATAGGCGGTGATTTTTAAAGACCCATTTATAACTAAGTACAATTATTTTAATTATATACCTGTAGCCGTGGAAATAGACATATTCTTGCGGTTTTCGTAACAAAAATCAAATAAATAGCACAATAGCACAGTAGCGGATACCAAACCAAATCAAGCTGTCATTTTAAAAGGTTCTTAAGATGTCATGTTCTGAAAATGACTAGACGCCGACTCAATGTTCGTAACGATACAACAAACACAGCAACTTAATAAAGTTTTAGTAAACAATTTAAGTTTGTCTAGTATTCTGATGATCTTTTATTTAATTATTTTGTATCGATCATTTATTAGTTAAAATTAAAAAAGACACCAGAAAAATTCTTCCTTGAAGGAACTGGTAGGAAATGATAGGATACAGAGGAGAGTGAGAACAGTATATTAAATAACGACGCGTAAAAAAAAATATATTTAATCTACAATTTATTTAATTTTAAAAGAAACATTTTTCATCTTTTATTTAAACTATATATGTTATAATAATATTTAAAATATGTTTTAATATAAAATTGCAATTATCAGCAATTTCTGATTATTTATCTGTTTAGAACAAAATTACTATTTAAAACCATAGATATCGAAACAAGCGATGGTGAATTGATGATATTATTTCTGCATAAAAAAGATGAATTTCATATTTTACAATATTAAGTTTAAGCAAGGTTAAATTCTCATTAGGTTTATTGTACTATAAAATTTAAATGCTTGAGTCCAATTTAGAAATACACTGATATATTAAATATAATGATGATATATTAAATATATCTTGCTTGAGATAACTTTAGAAGCAATTAAAAATTTATCTTTTAATAAATTGAGCTGGTCTCAAGCGACTTTACATATGCGTTTCGCAATATATTTGTTAGAAAAATTTAAAGTATTGCTTTGCCGGCTTTCCATGTCTCCGTGCAAAATGTAATTGATTAGTCACATAATTTTACATCAAAATTTCGATTTATCTTTTGCTGAGAAGACAAGGATGTCTTGGATGACTAGATGCACTAGAAGTCCACCAATATAAACAGTAGGACACACCGACAAAAACTATAGCCGTAATTCTCCGTAGATATATTGAATGTCTCACGCAGTGCAATCCTATCGGTTAACAATACCAAACATCTGGGTGTCGTTCTTGATAATAAAGTTAGTTTCGTCCCGCACATAACTCGGGTTGGAAACCAGGCGGCCTTCGTACTAGCCGTCTATATCCCTTGCTTAATGCTAAATCAAAGATGTCGCTACGGAGTAAGGTAACAATTTATAAAGCTGTTATTCGCCCTGTTATAACTTACGCATGTCCGGTGTTCGCACACGTAAGTCCGCGACTAATAGACCGACTTCAGATCATTCAAAATCGATTCATGCGCAGAGCCACTTACAGACTTACACGTCGATCTAGAGCTTCCCACCATTGCTCAATTCCTGAAGTTGGCATTGTGCCACTACTTCGAACCCGCCGTGACCCACTCGAATCCATTAGTAAAAGGTGCCTGCACCTATGGGCCCATTCCGCTCGGCATGTCTGGGTGACGTGGGAACCGTAGGCCACGGTACGTGTTGGACCATCCCGATGATGAGACAACGCTTGCGATCTCGAAACACAAAGAGCGTGTTAAGAAACAGTATGAGTGTTACGCCGCGCTCGCCGGCGAGTGCTTATACTAGATACCGCCGCGTTGAGGGTAGGTTCTCCCCTTATGAAGGCGTTGCAGTTGGAGTTTCTTCCGCCACCGCTCCTTCTTCCAGCAATAACGCATCCCGAAACGGCAGCAATATTACTTGTAGCTATCCCCGTAGGCCGATAGAAGCAACCGACCGCGCCGATGTTCGGCCCTCTCGAGTGCCCTCGAGTCGGAATGCTAAACGCGAATTAAGCGCCAGTCCAAGCCGAGGTTCTCTTTTGGGGACCCTTGAGTCTGAGCACTACATGGGGCGTCCACCGAAGCGACCAAAGAGCTCAGCGGCCTCCCAATCCGGTAATACACGCAGAGTGACGGCCCGAGCCGGGGTTTCCCCTGGGAGCCCTCGAGCTAGTCACTCTTAAACGAGGTTTAGACCAGGCGCCCTGAGCGCCGGCCACCTCAAGTCCGTCGGATCTGCAGAGGCCCTTCTGGCCAGCAGTGATGATGCCCGCGACCTTTAGAGATCACCTTTCATCAAACTTTAAAGTGTGGTGTGGAGTACTAAAACACATATAAACACAACATTCATTTACTTTCCCATAACCAGCTTAAGCTCGACCCTTCACGCTATGACACAAATTAATATTAGTTACGTTCGGAATCCTAGAATTTCTTTCGAATCTGTTGACGTATTGTCTTACTTTTCAACTTAATTAAACCATGTAACTTCTGATAGTCATTTTTACGCGAAATAGATTTGCATAGTTACTGCAGACTTCCAATGTTACGTAAACATTTTAAAGATATTTTTGGAAATGAGGATATTAAAATGAATTTCAAAGGACTGAAATTAGAGTCTATAATTGTAATTTAGAAAAATTACGAATTTCAGTGACTTTTAATTTTATCACAAATCCACGAATTTGCAATGCTATATATATATTTATAGGATAGTTGATTATGGCCATATATTTTTAAAGAAATTCATTCGTTCTCCAAGGAATATTCAAGAATTACGAACTGAAATTTGTTGAGTTTCAATTTCCCCATAAGCTTCTACGACTACGCTGCGTCTATTATACGCCTTTCTACTATAAATTTTTACCTTTCTCTTTGAAAAAAACTTGGGAATTCGTGGACGTGCGTGTCCTTCTTCGTATACACTAATTTTATTACTATATTAGTTTTCTCATAGCGTACTATTATTTATTATGGTATTACTCTGTTAGCCCGGCGGTATTAACGACTTCGATGGAAGAGTGGACCGAGTCCGCGGGTGAACGACCCGCTAACTCAAGCTGGTGCACGACGACGACACGCTGACAGTCTGCTTCCTTGCTACTCCGTGATCTCTGTTGACGCGACTGTCTGTTTGTCCGTGATACGACTAACAAGGGGCACGACGCGGCCTAGGGCTAGATTTTATGGAGGTTCGTACCTCGGCTTGATCGCAATTGATAAGGCAAAACAATAGCAACACGACGTGATTTAAAAACGTCCTAACTTATGGTGAAATCGTATGGCAGTTTGTTTTCGGGAATTTCGAGTCCGCCGGCGGATCTCGTTACTATAAAGAGTTGCTGCACATACTCTATAAATTGGATTACTCTCTTTAATATATTTTTTTCCTTACTTAAATTGAGACGGACTTAGGGAATGAATAGGGATTCAGTCAGCCGAAGAATTGTTTTGTCTTCCTCTGGACCGGGACAAATGTACAAAGTTGGCGTCTAATCTTCAATGTTGAAAAGGCACTTGACACACAAGAAGAAGTAGAAGACTTAAATTAAATTTTCTCTCACTGAAACATTGGTGCGTGGGGCCCCTAGGCAGTTGTCTACTCTGCCTAATGGTTAATCCGGCACTGTGACTACTCCAGCCTAATAACGTGGTCGGCAACCATCACAAATGCGATACACATCGTTCGTCGGATATTGATAGCCGTATGCACATGCACTTCTCAAACTATCTGTATTTAGTGATTTCTTTACAAAGTCTGCATGAAATAAAGTATGCAAGACTTTTGGGTATGCCGGATGTGGAAGTAATTACAGTGGTTACTTTTTAAATCCTTTTATGTTTCTTGTATAGTTTTGTTTTATTGTTGTTTTTATTTCAATATTTGTCTGGAATTTTGGTTTTATAATAAAATAATTGTACTGTTAAGGTGAAAAAAAGTAAGTAAATTTAAGAAATGAAAGGATTGAAAATTATAAATTTAGAAGTCTAATTTATAATTCAAGTGTTGGTCTAAATTTATGTGAATTTATTAGTTGTGAGTTATTTTATGGTTTATGAGTCGAGTTGAGTTTGACTTGAGTATTGGTTCCTATGTTTAGGTGGATGAGATTAAAGTTAACTCATTGTGGAGTAGTCGAGAAGGAAATGAGTAGTAGAGGAGATTAAGGTTTTTTAAATAAACTTAGAGAGAAGTTTAAGTAGTGAGCCGTCGAGAAGGAGATTAAGGATATTATAGTCAAAAGTTTTATGTTTTAAAGGTTTTATGTATTGAGCAGTCGAGGAGTTAAAGGGTATTATTGTTGAAGAGGTTTTATGTATGGAACAGTTGAGAAGGAGTTTAAGGATATTATAGTTAAAAGTTTTATGTTTTAAAGGTTTTATGTGTCGAGCAGTCGAGGAGGAGTATAAGGGTATTATAGTTAGTTTTACGGTTTAAAGATTTTATCTATTGAACAGTTGAGAAGCAGTTAAAGGGTATTATTGTTAATAATGTTTTATGTATTCAGTAATCGAGAAGGAAATAGTTTTGTTAAGTAATGGCCGGCAACACTTTTACATTTTAAATGACATTTTCAGAATATTAGAATGTTTATTTGAATGTAGACAGATGATTGTTTGGCTATCGTTAAACTGTACTTCTCATCCAGACACGAAATGTAAAACATCTAAGGGTTATAAACATTATTGTAAACATGTAATAATGCAGTTTGTGTAAATATATATTATTAACCATGAACCAGTATTCCCAGAGCCCAGTGACAATAAATAGAACCGTGCAACACTAGGGATAAATTATAAAATTAAAAAAAAATTAAAATTATATTATACTTTTTTACAAATAATATACACTTATTTTACTTAAAGAGAAGTTTGTGTAAGTCATACACATTCTTGATCTAGTCTAGTCTAGGTATAGGTAATAGTTGCAATATTGTGAAGTAAAAACTCCTTTTTGCGCAATACATATAGATTTTTTGTAAGTGAGGCTGATCCGGCACGCTCTTATGTGTACGCTCGATCGGTTAAACTCGCCACCACCAACAGCCCCCGAGCGAGAAGCACTACATATACCTTTTTCCGTAGGCTGTAAGTGAGGCTGATCCGTCACGCTCCGAAGTGAAAAGCTCGATTGGTGAACTCTGAACCGCCGAGTGTACCCGAGCTAGAAAGCTATAGTCAGCTGTACTTTATTACTGTATCGCACTGTTTAATATATTCAATTTATATGTAATAATTGTTAATTAATTTCAATTATCCTACAGTTTTTCATAGTCATTATTTAATTCTGCGCCCTTTTCAAGTTTTTACTTCTGGAATGCATTGTAAAATAATGCGGTTCTTAAGGAATATGCTACGGTGGTAACTTAGGCAAATTATATTTAGACTGTCATCAGTCCAGTAAGATTTTATTCTAATTTAAAATTTTTCCCGAAATATTAGTAAATTATACTTTTTATTTGTAAATGAATGGTTATCGCAATACGTAGCATGAAACCATGCAACAATCCACTATTTTTATTTGGGTGTTAGTGTTAAATATTAGATTTTATAAATTTACACATTTCTTCATTTTAGTGTTACAAAATGGTTAGTTAAAATTGTAATTACTTACATAAAATTGTAATTATTTGCTTTACATTAAAGCATTTTTTTTAAAACAGAGACTAAGATATCCAGCCAAGTTTAGAAATTTAACAAATGTTCAATTAAATACAGACTTTGAGATAGTATTTTTAAAATACTATCATAATACTTGAAACATCATTTCTAAGTAATCATATTAAATTTTTGTTTCAATAAATATTATTTAAAAGATAACAAATATATTAACATTTCTTTCAAACTGCAATCATATCGTAAGAAAACAGTCCTTCAGTTCATTATTATAGTTTAATTGTAGTGTGTGAAGCATACATAAACAAAAAATAAAAAAAAACAACAAGTCTAAAACAATATTGTATTTATAATCATTTCCAATAATTATATTAATTTGAAATTTCTTAACACTAACAATAAATTATTCTGATTTTTTAAGTATAAAAAGACTATTTTGTGTAACTTGCTGTAAAACTTTCAATTAGCAGTTTCTTCATCTTCTTCCTGGATTTCATTAACAGTTAATGAGTTCATAAGGACATTTTCATCGGGTTTTCTTATTAAGCCCATACTTTCAGCTGCATCAAGACATTTCTGAGCCAACTCTATAGTTCTTTTCTGCTCAGGTTCATCCAATTTTGTTAGAGCCATCAATATTTCCATAACATCAGTCTCAAAAATTCTGGCAGCTACATCATTATCACCAGATACAATGTTATACACAATGTAGGTACCTCTATATTGAATTTCCTTAATAGGGTTGGCCAATAGACATCTAAGAGTCTCCAACCAGACTTGGCAATCTAATAATTTCCTGCAGCAAATTTTACTCACTGATGTAAGGATACATAGAGCTCCAGCAGCAGCCATCACTGTATCAATATCTTCTTCTTGACAAAGCAAATATAAGAATTTGCACTTATCATTGTTGCCTTCATAGGTTTTTAAAACATCATCTGATTGCAATAAGTTGCAAATACACTGTGTTGCCGCTCTCTGCAGCATGACATGGTCTTCAAACATATATTGTTCTATCTTGGATAAGCCACCCTCCTTTAGAATCCTATTTCTGGTGGTCTCATTCATGCCAGCTAAATTGCACAGAGCCATTAAGGCCTCAAAGTTTTCTAAAGCACTACAGTCTGGATGTAAGAGAGCAATCAAGGGTCTAACAACTTCAAGGTTTCTTTGGCCTGGAAATGCTACCTCCGGGTTTATTGTAATTCCAATTCTTGCTAAAGCTTGTGCAGCTTGTTTTTTGCCATTTTGTGTTCCTTCTAAAGCCATAGGTATCAAAATTTTAGCTCCACCTTGTTGTACAACAATTCCTCTTAGTTCTTGCAAGCTGCAAATAGCATTAAATACTCTTGCAATCAACTCCTTAGAATTATGACTTTCTGTTTTGGATAAAGCTACTAAACCACTTGTAACTCCAGCCTTGCATAATACTGTTAATCTTTTGTTAACAAAATCAATATCATCTAACTCATGTTGTTCGGGTATGTGATGCTTTGCAAACTTGGCAAGTTCCAACATTTCTGGCATAACTTCTTGCTTTTCATAAGCATTGCACAAGTTTACTAATGTAGTTACTACACCATAAAGACAAGATTGATCACCCGTTTTTGCTAATTCAATGAGTGATTGTATTGCAGCCTTATCTTCCACTAATTTTTCCTTCACATCAGCATCCAAAGTGAGATAAGAAAGGCCTTCTGCTGCCCATTTCCTCATATCTTTCTCTTTGGCTGCATTCACCAAAAACTTCCTACATGCTTCTGCCAGTTTTTTAGTTGATCCATCAGCAAAAGGCCGAATAGATGCATCGTCTCCACCAAAACTACCAATCTTACACAAACCTACTAAGGCTCTAACCCTTACAGCATCATTTTTGCTAGTATATAACTTTTTCAAAATATCAACTCCCTTATTAATTATAGCTCTAGCCTTATCTTTTTTTGAGGCTGCTGCAATGAGACATTCACAAGCTACTTTCTGCTGGAGTAGGTCCTCTGTTTGGGCCATAACAAGAATCATTTCCATTATTCCCTCTTTAGATATAACATAGTTTCCTACATCCAGGGGCCCACGGAGAAGGGAAGTAATGGCAACAGTTACTCTGACTTTTGATTCAAGATCCGGGGCCAAAAGTTTATCCTTAACAAAATCATCAACTTGGTTATTAAACCGTTCCCTTGCTTCATCATAATACATGTTTTCATATATTCTAGCAAGGCAAGCAGCTGCAATTGTAGCTGATGATGGCGTAATGTTCATAGCTGATTCATATTTATATTCTTCAAGTTCACTACAAACTTCTAGCAATCTTTGCAGACCTCTGATTTCAATAAACCGTTCGGCCCAGTTGATGGCAGTATAATGACAGTTTCTCATAATCAGCTCCATAATAGCATCCCTGGAAATTCCAGCAACAACACGGTTTGTTATTGAGTATGTTAAGCATGTAAGGAGTGTATCAATCTCCGATTTATGTTTTTCACATAATTGGCTATCAGGTTTTGAATCCTTCTTAGTGTCCATACCTGAGAATGTATTAAGTATAACTTGAAGACAGTACTGAGCAGCATTAACTCTTTCTTCTATATCACTATCAATAATTTCTAAAAACCATGGTATGCCCACTATTTTAATAATATTAAGTGTACGCTCCACACTTCGCTTACACAACTGACTTATAACTCTTACTGCATTAGTATAAATGTCAGAGTTCTTTTCCACTTTTAACAATTGTTGAATTTTTTGAACAACTCCATTCTTAACCATGATATCGGCACCAGCACTTTCTTTAGCAAGAACTACTAAATTACCCATAGCCTTTTGGCGTTTGTCTTTATCCTCACTAATATCAAACGCTATTTTAAACATCTGCTCCACCTTGCTACTGGTTTGGGCATTCTTTTTTGCTCTTTCTTCCACAACACCATGAAGACGGGTTAGGACAGGTTGTACAGATTTATTTGTTGGATCAACAGTAAAAATGGTCTTTGCATCCCTATATGCTTCTTCGAACCTTTCTAAATTTTCAAAAGCTTGCGAGCGCCTGAATAAGGCTTTTGGGTCTTCAGGAACAATTTGTAAAGCTTCATCGCAGTCTTTTATTACTTTTTCATATTCTTTTAATTTAAGGTAGGCTGCTGCACGATTTTTTAAGTAAGTTGAGCGATCCCGGCTATCCTTTTCCGATAAATTTATAGCTTTTGTATAGAGAATAATTGCTTCATCGAACTGATCGGATTTAAACGCCTCATTACCTTTATTTTTATAGGTTTCTGCCTCTTCATTAATAACACCCATTTTGGCGAGATAATTTAATTTCACAGGAACAGCGTTCACACCGGTGATACTTTTATATACAAGTAGAAGTTTCTGGTATTCTCTGGTACATTATAATTCGTGCTTACAGTCGAAAATAGAACATTTATTTTTATCTCCATAAGTAGATACAAATGGTTATATGAAACAAACACCTCTATGCATTTCAGTCTATGACAGTTTCATTCAGAAACGTGTTTTTCTAAAGAAAAGGATAATTTAAATTTTGTATTTCTTAATATAAAAATTATAATAATTAGAAATTATTAAAGTACTTGAATGATGTTTTACTATCAGTAAGAAATTAAATCCTTAAATTTTAAATATATTTTAATTTAATTTAAGAGCACTCTGAGTTGATTTGTTAATTGCATTATTTAGTTCACTGATAACATGTATTATTTAAGCAAATCAGATTAAATTAAAATCTCTGTTTGCGAATAGATTTTTCGACAAGGCGCACACGTCCGTTTTCTGTCGGTATAACAGAAATGTTTTTCTTTATGCATTAATTTTTTGAATTCCTGTTGTGAAAAAAACCGTACGTGTGCAGCAGGGCTTAAAATGTGCTGCTTACTATAAAGATATCAAGCTTGCTTAGCACCACTCAAGGTGCGTTCACAACGCGACTAGGGTTTCCGACTTTTTGTTCGAGAAATGAAGTACATTATGGTCGGATAACTAAAACGGACAGTATTTTATAGAAGAAAACAGATTTTTCGGAGTTTCTCACACAATATAACAATTTATTATCATTTAAAAAAAATATTAGCTTCTCCGTAGTTTATGTTTATATTGAAATAAATGAGTAAGCCACGCTTCTTTTATTACACCTATAGTATTTAGCGTTATTTCTGTCATCCTGCCACTTGGGCCGAATTCTAAAAGTCGTCGTGTCGTGACGCGCCAGAAGCATTTCTGAAGAAGACATAAAATTATATATTTTTGAAGTCTGCTACAATCCTCGTATTGTGCTTTGTTAATTAAAAAGTACTGATGTAATTTCTATTTGTAAATCTCTAATTCTGTATCAAGACAATGAGAAATGATAAGGCTGGCAACTAATTATTTTTGTTTTGTGGTAACACCGTTTACTTGTCTGTGCCGCAAGTGTGACCGAACTCGATTTTTCATCCGTATCTTAATTTGTAAAATTTAAAACTTATTTGTAATGGCTGCAATTAGTTTGTTGAATCCCAAGGCCGAATTTGCGAGGGCCGCTCAAGCTTTAGCGGTTAATATATCAGCCGCAAGAGGTATCCAAGATGTAATGAAAACTAACCTCGGCCCCAAAGGCACAATGAAAATGTAAGTTATTTTTAAGTTTTAGCCAGCAATTCGAATGACAAACGCTTAGAATCATCGTTTTGCCACTATTTTATCTTTTTAAATACTCAATATTTGTCTGGCTTCTGTTAAAAGCTTTAAAATTATACTTTCATGTTTCATATGGTCTTCCACCGTTGCCGGTTTTCGTAATAGTTTCATCGTTGCCTATACCTATTCACCATTGGATATTTTGGTAATAATGTAGAATGAGCGCATAAGCGAATTTCTACATAAAAAAAATCAATAGAGACCCGTAATTAATAAGACTCGTGTAAAGCGAAATTTAGTTGCAAATGATTACTTTTTGGAAAAAAAAAAGAGAAGTTAATAATTTGTATGCAACCCTACTCCACATGGTACTAGTTTGTCCTATCTCTACAGTGGAATTTACAAGTTTGGAGCCAAAAGTTAGCATAGGAGGTCCTGAGCAACAAAGGGGCGACGAGTGGGTTTTCCTAATGGAGCACACTAAAAAATACTTGATTGATAAGAAATCTAGGTTGGGATGGAATATTTTTCTGTTTAATTTTTTTTTAAGTATGACTGTCCATATAAATTATTGACTTCTTTTTCTCATAAATTAATCATTTGTATTAAATTTCGCAATAAACAGGCCTTATAAATTACGGTTCCGTATCGGTTTAAATTTTTTTACATTGAAATTTGTTTATGTACCTATTCTGAAAAATTACCAAAATTTGAATTAGCTTCTTAAATGTTTGATTTATATGCATGCTTTTTTAGGTTAGTGTCTGGGGCAGGTGACATAAAAATTACCAAGGATGGTAATGTGTTATTACATGAAATGCAAATTCAACATCCAACTGCATCTTTAATTGCCCGAGCCTCTACAGCCCAAGATGATGCAACTGGCGATGGTACCACATCAACAGTGCTGCTTATTGGGGAGTTGCTGAAACAAGCTGATATTTATATTGCTGAAGGTCAGTTTATAATAATGATTTTTGTTATAGCATATTTATAGTAAACATATTTATTCAGGGTGACTGGTGAATCACCTTCACCAGTCACCCGAGGACTTTACATGTAGGGGTCATATATGATGAATAAATATTATTATATATATAAATAAAATTAATTAAAGAATAAAAATATTATTAAAAATAAAAATTGATTTACTGCTGAATTTAAATAAACTAAAAAAATTACTATGGAAATTTTGTTCACCCTAGCAGACACTGCGCAAGCGGAGTGGCGGGGAGGTCAATTACCTGCGGCATGCTCAGCTGAGTAGGCATTGCACTGTACCATCACACTTCATTCATTTATTGGAAAATTTTTGCTAAAACTGCTTCTAATTTTTTTAATATAAATAAGATGTCAATTGAATACCAAGTGCTTTCCTTTAATATCGAAGGTCATTCACCAATCATTCTGTATATAATAGAGAACTTGTAATGCTCAATATTCAAGTAACTTTTATCATTTTGCATTTGTAGACAGGGTGACTGGTACGCCTCTAACATTATTAAAGGAGTCCACTTGGTACTTGATTGTCATCACATTAATGCAATAGAATTTAGGCATATTACTGTACACCTACCAGATATTCTCTTAATCATCTATTGCATGATTGGGAGACAATGACATTGGCTTAAAGTATGCCATCATACTAATTTTGTACAGAAAGTGTAAATAAATAAATATTTTTCATTCAATTTTTCAAATAAATAATGTTTTCATACTTGGTGCAGTACCTGATCAGCTGTATGTGCGGCAATTCATCTAACCTAACCCTACCCCACCTCAGGCTAGCCCACTGGCTTCCATCTTCAACCATTTCCACTAGAATGGCATAATTAATTGTTTTATTTTAGATTGTTTTCTCATTAGGAAATTAATATTTATTTAATTATTTTTTTTCATATATGATCCCCTTTTATAGTTATTTGAGTATTGAAAGTGATTCACCAGTTACCCCATATAAGCTTTAGGCTAAATGGCAAATAGTCTTATTAATAAAGTGTTGAATAATTTTAGCTAGTAAACAATCTGTGTACATGATCAGTACAATAAATATCCTTATTTTATGATAGATTACCAATAGAATTTTTATAATATTAAGATACATAGTTTCTGTTGCTTGCTGAAATGTTTGTTTTGAGGAATGAGTTTTCAACTTTTTTATACTTTAATCTTTTACAGGATTACATCCTAGAATCCTTACGGAAGGTTTTGATGTAGCACGTAATAAAGCCTTAGAAATACTGGAATCAATGAAAATACCCATTGAAATTAAGAGAGAAAACTTACTGGATGTTGCCCGTACATCTTTAAAAACTAAGGTAACTATTCTTCGAGTTATTATTACATATTGCTGCTAATTTCCTTCAACATCTTTCTAATTCAATAGAAATATGGTTTATATGTATGAAAACAGTTGACAATGAAACAATTTAATGAACAAGCAATAGTTAACAGATTTATAAAATCTTAGTTTCACTGTAAATAAGAAGCACTTAGATATTAAGTTCAATTTCGTCCCAACTATATTTTTAAAATTTTGGTGCTATGTCAGTATGTTTTTCTCTTCTGTTTTTTTCTTCTGTATGTTTAATACAAAAAGTGTAATTGTCACTTATAAAGTAGTATTTAAAAGAGGACATTGAGAAGATTAATATCATTAAATCCTCTAATTAATCATCAAAAATTTGGTTTGTTGGTAAAACTAGCAGGTTATTTTTTTTTATTTATAAATTTCCTAAAAATAAACTGACTTTTGTATTGTACAAATTTTGGTCTTTGTTGAATTATACTACATTATATGGACATATGTATTTACTTGCAATACTTTTATATACATTTGGTTTAGACTTTGTCATTATGTAAATTTAATGTATGTGTGGGTGTAATTTCGCCATAGTTGATTATGTGCAAAATTTCATAAAGATTTTGTGGTCTATAAAAGAAAACCTGAATATTTAAGAAAAATTATTTCCATTAAATGAAAATTTGTTTGTTCATTGTAGGTCCACGCTAGTCTTGCCGACGTACTTACAGATGCATGTGTTGATGCTGTATTAGCCATCCGTACACCTGATAAACCTGTGGACCTCCATATGGTGGAACTTATGGAGATGCAACACAAAACTGCAACAGAGACAACACTTGTAAAAGGTAAGGGACCAAGAGTAATTGTTTAAATTGACTTATAAATTGTTTACCTACCTTATAACTACATTTTCTCAATAAAATCAACTTAGGCGATAGATTAAACTCTCTTTCAACATAAAAGCCTCAGATTAAAGAGTAATATTAGATATCCATTAACACACTTTTAGTGCAATTATTATTATTATTACCAGGTATGTACACTTGTAAACTACAATATTTAATGCACATTTGGTTAATCTCGTAGATTAGGTACCATAGCCTAGATTTAAAAAAAGAATTTTGATTATTTTAAAAGGGTTGGTGATGGACCATGGCGCCCGCCATCCGGACATGCCAAAACGCGTTGAGAATGCCTACATCCTGACATGCAATGTATCCCTTGAATATGAGAAAACAACGGTCAACTCTGGTTTCTTCTACAAAACTGCTGAGGACAGGGAGAAGCTTGTGGCTGCAGAACGCGATTTTATTGACCAGAGAGTTAAAAAGGTATGTTTCCATTGAAAAATTATGAAATAGATGAAATTATTGGTTTGACATTTTCATATGGTATTTAACAAACATTTACTTGACATTTTTTGACACACAGTCATAAATTTAGAAGGTGGTTTATTATTCTATCGGCGAAAACTATATAAATCCGTGAAGTTCTATCTCATTAATATCAGTCGAAATAGAGACATAGTAATGCGCCGAAGCCGTATTTATATACAGGATGCCTAGTAATTTGTAGTACTATGAATTTTGGTGTTAAAGATCACAACCAAACTCTTTAGAATATAGTATTTAGTGTATTGAATACTACTAATAAATGAAAAAGAAATCTTTCTATGTAAAAATGTTTGTTTGCATCATAACATAACTAAAACAAAGACCCATTTATATAAATATTTTAAAAGTTAATGTAATGTTTTTAGAAGCTATATAAAATAAATTTAGTAAACATGTTTAGCTGACATATCCTTCAAAAATTCTGCTATTCTGTCCTGCTATAACAAATCATAACACAATGTAGAGATTGAATTTTCAATTCTAAAATAATTTTACTGGTTGATGTGTCATTTTCATCATCAGCCCACATCCATCCACTGCTATATACAGGCCTCCCCTGTTGAACTCTTAATTGTCAAGCGGATTTACAAAATCTTAGTTCCACTGTAAATAAGAAGGACTTAGATATTAAGTTACTTCACTTCTCACGATTGTGAGCTATTCGCTTCAATAAATTCCCGGCCACTACTAAATCGTCACATTACTGCGCCTGCCAGCTACCCCTTCGTCTTCTATTTTCGAGAGACTATCATTTAGTTACCTTGTTAGTTCAGCGATCATCTGTCTTCTTCACACAGTGCCCTGTCCATTACAATTTCCCGCACTATAGTTCAACGACGTCTATAGGTATTTCGGCACGTGGTCGATTAGTTAAATACTTTGGTCTGCAGGCATTGAGGGGGATACTGCCCAGCTTAGCTGGATTCGCATGGCGATCTTTGCAACATAAGAGCTAGGATCAAAAGATAGACAGTGTCCATGGTAGATGTAATCATGTACCGCCTCAATTTGAATGTTATTCACAAAAATCGGTGGTACTTTAACATTAATATTTGTCATGATCTTAGTCTTGGACATGTTAACCCTTAGGACTACATCATGCAATTAGTTGAGCATGCACTGGAGACCTGCAGCACTCTCAGCTAAAAGTATTAGGTCATCGGCAAACTGTAGATGCTTAAGACATTTTCCATGGATATTGGGACCCCTTTCCTTCCAGTCTAGTACCTTTGTCTTGTAAGATCTTTGCAAATAACTTTGATGAGATGGTATCGGCTTGTCGAACTCCTTGATGGATGGGTTACAAAGTATATAAATTTGTGCATACTGACTTGCAAAGTTGCAGTTAGGTATAATAGTCATTAAGAAATATGTACATCATTCAATCAACAAACTTGTAATGTTAATTTAGGACTATATATACATCTCGCGCGGGGTAGAGAAACGGGCCGTCATTTTGCTGAGTACATATTTTCTATTTTGTATCATTTTTGACTGGATTTTGATTACAGACATGAATTTTGGTTTGCAAATATTGATTATGTATACAATCGTTATTTAAATAGTAGTATGATAGTTATGTTTAATTTAAATATTAATAATTAAAGTGGAGAGAAGCCTTTGCCAAGCAGTTCCACATTAATTTCTCTAAAATAATTATAATAATCATTTTTGTCATTAAAAATTACAATCAATTATATATAATGTTGCACTGTTTTCATCAAAAACTGATTGTAAAGGGCTGCTGAATCCAATCCTCCATCCAATGATGTCCATAAATCATCATATGATGGACTGATGCAGATAAAGGTAACTTTGAGCAAGCAATGGCCGTATCCACAACATGTGCGGTTTTTTTGTTGACTTCATTTCATTGTTACTGACCTAAGTTTGTTAGTTTGTTAGTAGTTGTTAGCTGGAAACTATGGACGTGTATTCGTTTATTTAATAACCAACTTCAAAAAAGAGGAAGGTTCTCAATTCAAATGTTTGTTTTTTTTTATGTACATTCGCGTATATCTCCGCCATTTATGAACCGAATATTTTTCTTGAAGATTTTATATAATATTGTTTCGTAATGGCCCCATAAAATTGTCAGGAAAATCGTTTCTGTACTTTTCAAAAAAAAAATGGATTTTTTGGTTTTTAAAATTAAAAAAAAAAACAAAATGAAATTATGAACTGAAATGAAAAAAAGTTTTTTTATCTGTACAATGGCCCTATAATTTTTAATAAAAATCGAATTAGTAGTGTTTGAAGTCGGTGTTTGTAATTTTCTGTCAAAAATAACATGTATTATATGTTTGTTTATTTATATTGTACCATGCAACTAGTTGTGGTTTTACATTTGTTAATAAATAAATTATTATTCAATTACATTTTATACCCATCCCTCAAATATAATAAATGAATAAATAATAAAATTTTATTTGATATGAGAATAAAATGACACTTTACAATAAAAGAAGAGCATAAAATCTTGCAACATATGGAAATATTTTAAATACACTAGCCCCTTAATAGGATTCCCTGTGCTAGAGGGTACTAGTGTCCTTCCAAAATTCTTCTAATATCAAGTTCTGTAAAGATAAACTGCCAATTTATGAGATAAATAATATTGATATCTTTTATTTTCATTACAGATTATTGCATTGAAGAAGAAAGTCTGCGATGGTACAGACAAGTCTTTTGTAGTAATCAATCAGAAAGGCATTGACCCCCTTTCTCTGGATGCTTTTGCTAAGGAGGGTATAATTGGACTCCGCAGGGCCAAGAGACGTAACATGGAGCGTTTGGCACTCGCTTGCGGTGGTTCAGCCATGAATTCGGTTGACGATCTTAACGAAGACTGTCTGGGATATGCTGGTTTGGTCTATGAACACATTCTCGGTGAAGAGAAGTACACTTTTGTTGAGGAATGCAAAAATCCTCAGTCTGTTACCATTCTTATCAAGGGCCCCAACAAGCATACTCTAACCCAAATCAAGGATGCCGTACGCGATGGTCTCAGAGCTATTAACAATGCTATTGAAGACAAAGCTGTCATTCCAGGGGCCGGTGCCTTTGAAATAAAAGCCAATTTGGAGCTGCAGAAGTACAAGGATACTGTAAAAGGAAAATCACGTCTGGGAATCCAAGCTTACGCTGAGGCATTGCTTGTTGTACCGAAGATACTTGCGGTGAACTCTGGTTATGATGCTCAAGATACTATTGTAAAGTTGCAGGAAGAGGCCCGTTTGAGCCCTGATCCTATTGGTCTGGACTTGAGCACTGGTGAAGCGATCAAGCCAACAGATTTGGGCATTTTGGACAATTACATTGTGAAGAAACAAATCCTTAATTCCTGCTCTGTTATTGCTAGCAACCTCCTCCTTGTTGATGAAATAATGAGAGCTGGCATGAGCAGCCTGAAGGGCTGAGTGGAAACATTAATATAAATATTATATTCTACTACTTTATAATACAAACATTTCTTTTAATTAACTTAAAATTAGTAACATTTATTAATATTAAGGTTCTGCATTTCATTTTCTTCAATTTAATATGTAATATCATGCAACTGCATTTAAAAAGGTAATAAATGCTTCGTTAACACAACTTATTTTTTTTATGTGCTCCTTTTGTTTGCCAAAACTATCTTCTTATGTTATTTCTTTGAATTTTTCAATAATTTAATTAAGTTGCTAGTCCAATGAAAAAGATAAAAATAAAGAGAGCAACTAGAAAATATTACTTTTTTAATATTAATTTGTTACACAACTGCAACAATTTTTTTCTAGACTTATATCATATCACATTAAAAGGTAGTGTTTCTTAACCCAATCGAGACCGATTATTCACTGTGTGTGCAATTACAATAATGTTCAATAATTTTGAATTTGAAAATGAAATTTGCCATTGGTTTTATTGTGTACCAAAACATGTAAAAATTATCTGCAGCCTTTCTTAAATGAACAGTATAAAAAAAATTCGCTTCAGGGGACCGTATTCGAATAAAATCGTCGTCTCGAATGGGTTAAGAGTGTAAAATAGAGAACAAATGTATATCAAAACTGGGATAAAAACGGAAATAGCATATCCTTAAACAATTGTGAAAGATTTTTGTGCAACCAGAGACTGCCTGAAGATTTTGGTATACATTTAGAAAACGCACTATTTGAAGAACATAGTGTGTGAGCAAGTGTCTTTCTTAAAAAAAAACTTATCACAGTAAATGTGACTGTGATTGAATGCATTTATAAACTTTGGATGAATGGAAGAGCATGCTATCAAACAATAGAAAGGAAGTGCATATCTTTAGATTGTTACTATCTGTAGTTTTGTTTTATGATACATCCAATATAAACTAGTTACCTAATTTATTTGTTTATTATTTTACGCTATTCGTTTTCTAGAACTCTGACTACCTTTATTTGATGAATGCCGCTTTTATTTATATAAAAAGTCACAGGAGTGATATCGAGAGCATGCTACAAAGAAATAAGTCTAGGTCATCTGCATTCTGAATTACAGTTCAAAATAAATGAACAGAAAATTTTACTACCATCTGGTATTGGGATAGTGTATGTTAGCTAGAGAATTAGGAGAAGACAATAATGGGGAGAAATGTTTGCTGACATCAATAGATTATAGTGGATATGAGAATAGAAGAACCTAGGCTAGGTAAGAACAGTGTTCACCTCCGACCAGGTTCCAGCGTTGTCGTGGCGGAGTGGTGCAACCCGCGGTGAATGTACGGGGAGCCCATGGCCGAGGCGATCGACCGTGAGGGCCGCTCGAGGTGGGCTCGTGGAGTCCACCAACTATGCAGGCTGGAGAGGTTGCCCCTGCCCCGTCCAGGCCGGGCCAGGTGGTCCTGAACTTTCGGCCACTGACCCCTGGCCTGTCGTACACCGTTCTCCCTATCCCCGGGACTTGGTGGGACCGCACCGACGGATGTGGCTAGGTGGGGTCGCGGGGAGTAGACTCCTGCTTTCTGCGGCCGAATCGGGGTGAGCGGTGGAGCGTTGCACCGTATCCGCCGCGAGGGCCGGGAGGCTTGTTGCTCGTTGGCATTTGCTCCCAAGGCCTCGGGCGCTTACTCTGGGGAGTTTGTCGCCCATAACAACGAGGCCAATTAGGAAGGCGTACTCGTTGTTCCGGAGCGCCTTACTTTAAAGGAGAGGGGCTGCTTAGGCGGCGCTGGTAGGGTTGCGTGGGAAGTATGCGAAAGCGTTGCCGTGGCCCTGCATATATGCGCCGAGGTGGAACAACGTGGAGGTTTTACAAGGCGAGAGTCTGACAAAACCCATCTTGCCCCCGCGGGACTGGTATGCGTTTTCTGCATTTCCTCCACATAAAAAATGTGTTAGATTTATAACACTTAATTTTAATAATCGAATGTTTATATATATTTTTATGTACGTTCGCACATATCTCCGTCATTCATGAACCAATTTTCAAAATGCTTTTTTTAACCTTTAGGGTATTCTTCTGAAATGGACCCATGAAATTTTTAGAAAAATCGGTTAAGTAGTTTTTTCTTTTAAATGAAAATAATAGAATTGGTTTAATGTATATTTACGCGTTTCTCAGTCATTTATGAACCAATTTAAAAAAATCTTTTAATATGATAAAGTATTATTCGTAGTTTGTCCCACAATTTAATAAAAAATCGGTTCATTAGCCTCCGTAGCCTAGCGATATGAGCCCTTGCTTTATAAACCGGAGGTCGTGGGTTCGAATCCCGCGGGGGACAATAACTTTGTGTTATTATTTCTTGGTTGGATTAGGGCAATGCGGGCTGATCACCCGATTGCCCGAAAAGAAAGGTGATCCATGCGTCGGAAGGGCATGTAAAAAGTCGGTCCTGCGCCTGAACTCTCTCCGGTCGTGTCGGATATCCACATCGGGCTATAAAGCTAGTAGAGGAACAGAGAGCGCACCTGTGTTTTCGCGTACATTTGTGCACTATAATATATCCTGCGCAGTTGACTAATCTTAGATTATATTGGCCGCCGTGGCCGTAATTTCGGTCAGGAGGACTTTATTTAATTTACATCGCAAATCATTTATTATGTTTTATTTTATAAATTATAATTTTATTTACAATTATATTAATTACGTATATTTTTTTAAGTAATAACTATGAAAGAAAGGATTCAAGATAATTAATATACTTTTAGGTCTTCAGTTAAAACATTACTATTATTAATTATTTTAATTAGTATTCAATGAGCAACATCAAGTCTCAATGCATGAACACTTTAAGGTAATGCTGTCTTTATCATATTTAGTTATAAATTTGAGTCGCGCGATTTAGATCTCATAAATCTTATTTATCTTTAGGAATGTATTCAGATATTTCGCTTTTGTAGTTGCAATAATAATGACTTGTTCGCGTGTGACCTTATCTAAATGTTGTATTATTGTATGCAAACAAATGAGAATTGCAATGCTTTGTGTATCTGAAACGGAACATACGATTTCCGTTTTAAGGTGATTAAATTAATTTATTTAATAATATTGTTTCCATACAGGCTTCCATTTAGGCTTAAAATTACTTTATCATTTGTATAAATTACTAATGTTATATCAGTAATTATTATCTGATTAAAAGCTGTATCGAACATAAGTATCCGAGTATTTAGACAGAAAATTGCTGGAATCATAACAATACTTTACGCTTTTGTACGAGGGGCAAGTTTAAAACTAATTAAGTCCTTCGTCCAAAGGTTTGAATGTCAACGGTACGTACGTATTTTGCGTCTATGCTAGGTATAAAATTGTGAAGCTTTTGGGCTATTTTGTACCAATTTTGTACTTCCTAGGTTTTGGAGATACAGGTGGTTGAACGAGGAAGTATGCTTCCTAGCTTGACCACCAGGAATTAATGTTTATTTTCAATATTTTTAAATAGTAGGTCAGAATTTGTACCAATTTGTAAGATGATTATAATCTAAATTTTAACAATTTACGGTTTAGGTTCGTCTTATACTCTGTTGGTTTTATGTAGTTCTACCTACATGCAATAAAATAGGGGGTGGAATATGGTATTTGATATTAGCTAATTTTAAAAAAGATAGGTGATTTGCATCTGTAGCACCGACGGCAACACATCTTTTTATCATAACTTTATATTAAATATTTACGTCTCGAGTTGCCGCTGTGCAGAAGATGTCACACGTAGATGTAATAGTGCTCTCCAGATATCGAAATC
>JAOCPS010000014.1:1018309-1032426 GCA_025505425.1 Graphium colonna
CTTTAGGCCATTTATTACTATTAAGGTAATAAAGTTTTATGGTTCCAAAGCCATTATCCAGCTAACACTATAGGAACAAAACAAGAAACTTCGTGAAAACTATTTAACAAAGTTAAGAATTAAATATGGCCCTTTGGTTTTAATTTTATATGGAAATAGCTTTATCGTTAAATACCTGACCTTTATTAACCTACTTCAAAAAAGAAAGAAGTCCTCAACTCGGATGTTTTTTTTTACGTATGTTCGGCGTTTATGAACCGATTTTAAAAATGTCCCGAAGGGTACTTGCGAAATGGCCCATTATTTGTTTTTAGAAAAATCAGTTAATTATGAACCGACGTTTCTAATATATCATCTATATTCTAGCTTTTAAAATAACGAAAAAAAATTTCTCGAAACATCACTTTCAAGGCGTTTTAAATAATTATGTGTCAAAAAAAACTTGTTACACATTTAATATATCAAGCGATTTCTTCTCAAAATTAAATGTGAACAGACAGAAAAGTATGGCATTACAATTGACATGAAGTACTTAAATTTCATAAAAATAAAAGTTTATTCTATTTATGGAATTCGGCCATCACAGAATCTCTAGCTATTGTAAATATATGGCGTAAAGAAGGAAAAATTAAATAAAGCGCAGAACTACACGAAAATTGAAGAATCTCACTAAAATGTACTTCGTTCATTTATTTATAACGGCTTTCCATTTAAAAAACTGAAGTACAGGTATTTTAGATAAAATCATTATGAAGTACCGAACACAGATTCCGTTAAACATCGCGACGGACTGAATAAAATATTGCATAATATGGTGACAACGGCTATGATTGCATGCTTCATTTGAATGTTTAATTTGCAGAAAATTTTATCGTCCCTTTTATGCTATGAAATACCTACGGTTAAAGTTATGCATCACATTAATAATTTAATGTTATATTGTTCGTTTCGTGTTTACAACAATACGTACAATAACGCAAAAACATGTTTTCGAAAGTACATTTTTAAGACGCTTGAAGGCGTTTTTGTAATTTTCTGTAAAAATAACTTTGTTACCTAGCTGTTTAACGATTAGGTAACTTTGTTACCATTTTAGATAACGATTTTCAAAGCCCGTATGTTTTGGTTCTGTTCCTAGAATATGTATTCGTAGAAATACAAGTGTTTCCATAGCAATCCACAGTACGAACACATATTCTGCGAACAGGTTATGGGCCCAGAATTCTGGATTACTATAGATATAGTATCGAGGTAAAGCGTGGTCGGAAGAAAGAACGGGACGAGTAAACGATATAGATAAAATGAAGGCTACTTCAGACAACCAAAATTTATTGGATGTCTTGGAAAATTCAAATTCGTGTAATATTCAAAGCACAAGTAATATTTGGAGTTGAAAACGGATACGATTTAAATGATGGAAAAGATGAAAAATGGCCAACATGAGACGCAAAGGCACAATCTATAATTTTACCAAGACTGAACAATAAAAATATTTTACAATTGTCAAACTGTGAGACTGCTCTACAAAATGGGAAAAGTTGTGTTCAATATATAAATAGCAATCAGACACGTCATAACACATATTGCAACAAAAATTTTTTGAAACCCAGTTTATTAAAAATGGGGAAATGTCATTATATATAGCAAAGTTAGAAGAATTAGCAAACAGAATAAATCAAGCAGGTGGAAATATACCCGAATCTATGCTTATCACTTAAATTATTAGTTCTTTACCAGAAAATTTTAGACATTTTATTTCAGCTTGAGATTCAGTTCCTATGGCAAACAGCAAATTATCTGAATAAATATTCAGATGGATGGTAGAAGAGCAAAGTTACAGTGATAATGAGGAGAAAATGGCTTTATCTACACAATCAAGAAACAGAGTTTTAAATAACATGTCAACAAGTTGGACATTATAAAAAAGACTGTAAGAAAAACATGGAGAATTTTAAGTGGTAAAAATTATAAACAGTGTAAAGTATGTAAAAAGTTCAAACATAAAGAAAAAGACTGTAGGTTTAGAAATAAAAAGAATTCTAACCAAAAAGGTGACATAAAAAGGTGACGTAAAAAGTAATACAAATACATTCATTACATTAGCAATAAACTTTTCCTTTGCAAATAATTTTCAAGAAACATTCTGGGTGTTGGGCAGTGGTGCCTCAGAACAAATGTGCAAAAATAAAAGTATGTTTGTAAACTATAACACTTTATCAGTGCTAAAAGATATCAAAATAGGCGATGGTTCATTCATAAAAGCTCTTGGTCAATGTGAAATACTCTTAAACGCTTATAACGGAAAACAGTGGATACCTACAATTTTATACAATGTTTTATTTATACCAGAAATAAAAGTAAATCTGTTTTCGTCATCGGCAGCAATGGATAAAGGTTATAAAATGAGATGTGATGAAAAGACATGCACTTTTATAAAAGATAATTTAATCAAAGCAATTGCAAACAGAAAAGGTAAAATGTTTTAATGAATTTTAAATATAAATTAGAAATTACTATGGTTGGTCAATCAAATAGTGGACTCGCTGAGCGGCATTCGAAGTTAGGTCACCAGAATATTGAGCATGTGAAAACCATTCTGAAACAAAACAATATTGAGTATAAAGAAAGTGATTTAGAGATATGAGCAATAACAAACAACATAATCTACAATTTAATAAAAGTGACACAAGAGGTGAAAAACCAAGAGATTTGATACACATCGACATATGTGGACCAATGGAGTATGAGTCCTTGGGAGGTGCGAAATATTTCCTTTTACTTATTGATGATTACTCAAAATATAGAAGAATATATTATTTACGAAACAAAAATCAAACAGCAGAACATATGGGGAACTATATAAGTGAAAGTAAAAATATAAAACTATTAAAGTTATGCGAAATGACAATGGGAAAGAATGTGTCATTAAAATTGTAGAAAAGTTGTTATTTTCTAAACGTATAAGACATGAGAAAAGTATTCCATATCACCAAGAACAAAATGGTTACGCAGACCGTGAAATACGCAAAATTGTGGAATCTGCTAGGTCTATGTAAGCAAAAAGTCGTCTTCGAAAAGTATTTCGGGCAGATGCAACATACGTTTTGAATAGAACAGGAAAAAGTAGAATAAAATACAAAAGTCCTTATGAATTATGGTATAAAATATTAAAAAATATAATATAACTAACCTGTACAGTTTTGAAGTAGACGTGGCAACTCATGTACCTGATCAAAAGAGATTAAAATAGTATTACAAATCAAAGAAAGGTAAATTTGTTGGTTATGAAGAAACAAGCAAAGGATATAGAGTATACTTGCTAAAGAAAAACATGTAGAATTAAAAAGAGAAATTGTAGTTATTAAAAAGAAGTATCAGACAATTATGTGTCTGATACTATTATGTGTCTAATAAAAATAAAGAAAAATATGTACAAAAAGAAGACTCAAAAGAAGACCAGTAGATAACCCCGAAGAAGAGGAACAGGAAGATGGTATTATCAACTCATTCAATGAAGAAGATTTAATGCAATTTAAAACAGAAGAAGAAAACACAGAGTGTGAATTATATGAAATACCAGACACAGATAAAATGAATTTATTTCACCTGAAACAGAAAATAATATCTTACCTGAGGTAGAAGATAACACGAAGGATCAAACACAAGAAAGGAAAACACAACCACCGAATTGGATGAAAGATTATGACGGAAAACTTTTTTTGTCTAGGCGAAGAGCCAATATCTTATGAACACGCAATGGCTAGTCCTGAAAAAATAAAGTGAGCTGAGGCCATAGAAAAGTAAATGACACAACTGGAAAAAAAATTAAACCTGCGAAGAGGTGAAAAATATACCTAAAGAGGAAGATATAATCAGAACCAAACAGTTTTTTAAAACTTAAGAAACAGACGGCAACAAACTATACAAGACCAGGCTAGTGGCAAGAGGTTTTGAACAGAATAAGAACATACGTGACAACAATACATATACACCCGTAGAAATTTTAATAACTTTAAGAACTATGATGGCAATTGCAGTACAAAAGAGGTACCTGTATTCCAGATGGTTGTAGGAGCCTTCCTGCATGGTGAAATTAAAGAAAAGGTATTTATAAAACTTCATTATGATAAAATAGTAAAACTAAAAAAATGCTTATATGGTTTAAAGAAATCGCTCTGTTATTGGAATGAAAAATTTAATAATTTTATGTTGCAATAGAATCTCTTAGTAGATATTTAAACTGCAATTATTGCATTGAATAAGTGTTTAAAGAGAGTTATAAGATATATAAAAGGTACTATTTCTTTATCGTTAGTGGATAAGTATAGTAATAATAATATAACATTACAAGGTTATAGTGATGCAGATTGGGCTGGGGACATAGCCGACAGAAAGTTTACTTCTGGATTTATATACTATATATTTAGTTGTCCTATTTCATGGGGAACAAAAAACCAACAATCTGTATCATTGTCGTCTTGTGAAGCCCAATATAATAACAATAATAATAACAATCTTTATTTGCCATATAAATAATTTACATAAAACATAAAGAAAAAAAAACAAAATCATCAGAAACTATATATAAAAAAAGAACTTTTTACAATGGAACATAAAATGCGGAATGTTATAAAAATGGCAAATAGGAAATAAGCTCAGCATTTAGAGAATAGTTCTCTGTGCTGGTTTTCAGCTTATCCCTTATAAATATAAAATATATTTCATTTCATTATTAAAAAATAGCAGATAGCGGCGGTCGGCATATAATTATGATACACAAACAGTAATATATGTTATAAGTGTAAAAAAAAATATAAAGAAACATTGATTGTACAAAAAACATTAAAAAAAATAATATAAATAAAACAAATAATACAAAATAATAAAAAAAAATCAGGTCACTGGCGGCCGCGAAGATAGGATGAGAACTTATAACTAGAACAATTTGTCGTCACTACGTTCCCGCTTAAATTTAGAGAATGCTGCTAAATGATAAATTAGTATCAATACCAGGGTGAACAGAAAAGGCCCTTAAATATATTTTTTATCATTTGAAGTACAAGTAGTTCTTAAGTTATATTCATATATAACTTAAGAACTACTCTATTTTTCTTATTTATTTTCCTAAATAAATAAGAAAAATAGAATTGTGTTCATTAAAAAAATCCATAATTTACAGGTTACTGGAAAACCTCGTGAAATATACAAATAAATGTAAGGAAAATATTTAAAAATTTATATACGAAATCCTCTAAACGCGTGGGCAACCTACACTTGTCCGTTTTCCTTTATGGATGTCTTTTTATATTTTTTTAAACACCCTGCGTTCACTATAACCTCTTGTGTTGTTAAAGCATTACATCGAAAAAATATAACATACATAAATTCTATACTTATAAACACACAGATACGATTATCTGTATATCATAAAAACAATACGACGCCGAAACCAAGGGCTTAGCAACTGCATCAATCGGTATTCAAACCTCAAAAATGAGAACCTGTCATTTTCGTAATGATACTTACATCCGTTAGCTTGATTTTAATCTATTGTTAGACTGGCAACTTTCATTTGGGACCCATAAAGATACTCACTTTGTCTGTCTCTCAATCTCATTGGGGCACTACGTCCAGCATGAAGGCGGCATCAGAAGTAGTTGAAGTAATTGAGTATGTTATAAGTATCGGTACGGACTTCATATTCCGGCCACATGTTAGGAAGATGCCCCAGAGGAGACATATTTCGAAGAATAAAAAAAAATCAAATATATATTTAACATAATTGTTCTCATAGAAAATGGTGACATCGACTTCACGCCCCTAATAAATGAATTTCATAAAACAAATTTATTTTTTTTTATTTAAAAAGAAAACTTCCAAACCTATCTTCATGAAAACCACATGGAACCATCTTGTAATCATGCCCTTTCAATTATAATAAATAAAGAAAATAATTTTGAAAATTGGTTTATAACTTGCGGAGAAATGCATCATATAAAAAATACAATGTAATTCAATCGAATTGAAAACCTCCTCCTTTTTTAAGTCGGTTGAAAATTAATACTGCAACTGATAACAAGCGATAATGTGTTCGACTGTATGTATGTATCTTTTTATATGTGTCTACTGATTTCTACGCCAATTTTGAATCAGTTTTCAAAATGTTCCTTTTATTTTAATTTGATAAAATAATAGGATATAGGATTGAGGTAGTCTCATACCAAATCGGTGTAATAGTTTGTGTTCCAATAAAATTACTGTAAAAAATATTATAAAAGTTCATTTCAAGAGCGTTTCAAGTCGGTTTTGTAATTTTTTGATTGAGTACGATCATTCACCTAAGCCAACAGTTTTACCGAATAGTTTTTATCTGTATGTTTTACTCTTGGTATTTCAGTCTACCCTCAAGGTTTATTATTGTATTTAAATTATTAAACGCCTCATTTTACACAAAATATATTGATCCTTGATTTTAATTCAGTTTAAAACTGGTGTGCGATTAAAGTATACTTCAAGATGACATTGGACGGCGAAAAACAAACTATTATTGACAAGGAAGCAAATAATTTGATATTAAATAATTCCATAGAAGTAATACGGAAATGTTCAAAAGACAATTTAGTTGATCTTTCATGGGAGCCAAATTTAGATGCACATAAAGACAATGAGAGTACATTACCGTTCGTAAGTATTGTTATGACAGACGTAAGTAGAAACGATAGTTCTACTCAAACTGAGCCCATTGTTGCACATATCAATTGTAGCATCGTAGATGTTAATGTATCATTTGGAAAAGATTTCAATTACGAAGATTCTACGTCAAACGAAACTTCAGAGCTGTGTTTAGTCAGCAAACGTTATAGAAACGATTCTTTTGAAGACAAGGGGGATAGCAGACCCTCGAAGAAGACAAAATGTTCTGGGACAAGTACACCGAGTTATTCAACAGACAAGCAAACTGACAGCAAGTCGCTTAAATCGTCAGATTCATCAAGCAGATTCTCGTCTGATTCAGAGGCATCGTTTAAATCTGTAAATAGCAACAGTTCATATAAAATACGTAAAAGAAGACTTAAGTCGGAGTCTAGTTTGTTTAGGGACGCACTACATCGATCGAGGAAGAATATTATTACAAGTAAGCATATAATAAGTGATTTTACTATGGTACTGAGATGATATAGGCATTGCGTTGGTTTACATGTCGGTGACAGGGAGATTTTGCCGAATGAATTGAGTGAAAAAATAAAAACTAATAAACGGTACATTCAATCCAAGTTTTTTTAACAATCAAGTATTGTCAATCTAAGTGTGCTCCGCCAAAAGACCTGCTCATCGCCCTTTCGCTTCACTCATACATTTTGCTCAGGACTTCTTACGAGAACTTTTGACTCCACGCTTTTAAATTGCGCTCTAGGGGTAGGGAAGACTAGTACCACATGGAGTTGGGGTTCTCCGACCGTATATCCGTGTCATATAACTAATGTCGATAATGGTGACTGTCAAAAATTTCTGTCAAATTTCGCTTTACACGGTTCTTATCAATTACGGTTCTATATCGATTATTTTTTTACGTGGAAATTATGTACCTATTCAGTGAAATTACTTCATTAATTTCCTCAAGAGATTTTTATTGAGAAACTAGCGCGTGTTTGTACCACCGACAAGGCAATCTCTGACGACAAACTGACAATAGGGCTGTTTGTGATAATAGCGAGGAATAAAACTACAACGACTCTGGTGTTATAATTTCCCGACAAATATAGAAAACATAGATAAGTTACAAGAACAACATCCATACAGCACTATAAATATTGATTGCCCGTTCATTGTAACGTTTCAGGTGCCCACCACACTCAGCGCTACTGCTTTATTGTGGGTTCAATTCTCATACAGGGCAAAACATATTTTTAATATTTACATGATCCGCAAATATCTTTTTTAATTTGGGTACTTTGCGTTTATTTGCACGATTGTTATTCATAACTGAGCTCTTAGCCTATGTCATTATGGGGCGAATTACTGCCTTATGAATAGTCACCTTATTCCGAAGGGACAATTTGGACTTTGCATTTAATAAGTGATAAAGGCGACCTAGGACGTAGCATAGGCCGCCCGGTTTGTTACCCGGGTAACATGCGGGTTGAAGCTGAGTTTAGAGTCAAGGACGACACCCAAATATTTGGTTTTATTAACTCATGGAATTGGACTATCCATGAGTGTGATGGGTGGGAGTTTGTATTGAAAATAGCTGGCTTTTCTACGGCTGAGGAGTAGGGCCGCGCTTTTATTCGGATTATTTCAATTCGCCAACTCAGGAATCAGTCACCCAGTGTGTTGGCCGCGGTTTGGAGACGATTAAGAATTGTATCAGCCTCACGGTCTGAGGCGATAATGCAGATGTCATCTGCGAATAGGGCTAGCTCTACACCTGGGATACGCAGTATGTCATTGGTGTAGAGTGTGAAGAGAGTTCGTTCGAGGACCGAACCTTGGGGAACCTCTGCTAGGATGGGACGTGGAGATGAGCATACTCTTTCAACGCGGTTGCGGAAGGTTCGATAACTGAAGAAGTCTCGTACTATGCATACGAGACGATCCGGTACATCGAGCCCGTACAACTTGTATATATATGATATATACGTTATGCCAGTTTGAGCCTATGATATATATGAGCCCGTTATGCCAGACTTTGTCGAACGCTTTCGCGACATCGAGAAATAGCGCTCCTGTATGACATCCTATTTGCCTTTTGGCTAGTATGTGCTCCGTGATGCGGTGCACTTGGTGGGAACAGGAATGTTTGGCTTTGATGCCAAATTGTTTGGAGATGGGTAGCCCTCGAGCTTCCATAAAGCTTCGCAAGCGGGCTAAGATTACCATAAAGTTTCCCGAAGGTTTTTAGAAGACTAATCGGACGATAAGAAGTGGGTTTGGTAGTTGGTTTGGCAGGTTTGAGGAACCCTATAACCTTTGCATTCTTCCACTCTGTGAGGAAGATATGCGCGTCAAAACATTATTATTAGAAAAATAGAAATGTGAAAATAAAGTCACAGCCTATTTTTAAATGTCCCACTGCTAGGCAAACGCCTCCTCTAGACTGAGGATAAAGAGTCCTTCACGCGGCCCAAGTGCGGATTGGCGGACTTCACATATCTCAGAAATATTATTTCTTAGATATGCAAGTTTACGATGTTTTCCTTCACCGCAGAGCACGTGGTAAGTCAGCATTTCAAATTGCAATTAGAAAATTGACAATTTAATTGGCGCTGGCGCCGGGGAACGAATTCAGGTTCGCTTCGAGTAAACAGAATTTAAGACGAGCGCCCGGACACTGAGCTACCACGGCTCTCAAATAAAAATATAATGAAATGCAAATGCCAAACCGTTGAAAGAAACCGCCGATAAAATAAAACATAATGTTTATTTAAATTGAACGAGTTTACAAAAGCAAGTTTAATAATGATCAGCGATGACATCATCGTGGACCTGATCATTAGAATCATTGTAATAATAGTTACGGAATTAGTAGAGGGTTAGAGAGTAATCCCCGAAATGCTACCGATGTCTTAAAAGTAACGGAAAGATATAGCAATAATTACTTACAGATTTATGTTAAATCATTTCATCGTAAATAAGACCTTTATGTATGTGCATTGTCAAATCTAAAGTTACGAATCAATGTTTACAAACATGCGTCAACAAGTTTATCAGTGGCGGCGGCAAACTGCATAAAAATTGTCAAGTCATAAGGTCAATCGAAGTAAATGTATGCACAAGTGCGATCGGTGTGCGTCAGAACTAAGTCAAGTAAAAGCGTCAAGAGCCGCCCAAAGATAATTATAGCGCAGTGACATCAGACGCATTTAAAAACTAACGTTCGTAACAATCACGGACGGACCAGTATTTTTTTATTCGAAGTTGTGTTTGTTTGTGTCATTCGAAAGCGTTTTCGTCCGACTCTTTCGGATTTGGTGGTTGATATAAAAATATGATTGATAAGAATAATGTTACGTTGGACGTAGAGATAGAGTGCAATATGGATGTAAAGTTGTTGAATAACATCGAATGGTTTTTCTTGTCAGGCGAGACGCAGCGCAAAGACAAGGGGTTCCGACGAACCCCACGGACGAGACCCTGGCGGATACTCGACATTTGCACATGGATCGGTCGTAAGGTGAATATTATCGTCTGTTATTTTAGCATCACGCTATAGTTTTCACACAAAAATAGCAATAAGTAAAAGTACTAATGTTTTTTTTTGTAATTTTATGTTCGGTGGGTGTGTAAATGCAGCACCGCTTGCGATTTGTACTCATCGTTATAACTTCTAAAGATTTGAAGTTTTTGCCTATTGTCAAATCACCTAATATAACTAAAATACAATTAAAGTATCTGCCTGTAAAAAGTAATGCGATACTTATAAACAAAGAATCCATTTTAAAAAAAATGTCTATCTTGAGGCGGCTTATTTCCAAAACCTCTGTGGACTAAACCGCTTTTGACAAGACCTAAAACAAGTAGACCTAATATAAACCAATTGTATTTTATAACAATAAAAAAGCTCTATTAATATATGTTTATGAATTTAAAAATCATATTATGTCAGACAAACCACATGCAACAACTAATTTGTATACATAATAATATTTATTTATTATGTATCAAGAGAATATATTGCCGATTTGTCGTTTCGTTGATTGACAGAATTAATATTGACTTTTGTACTACACCACGATTTGAACCTAATTATTGACTTGGCTAATATTTAAAATATCAACAATTAACATTTATATTACACGCCGTTTTCAGAGTTATCAGTCTTTAACCGGCCTATATGCAGACATACTTCGCGAGCCAGCGGGTGGATGTAAAGGTGGCTGCGACACATATGTGCTGGATGAAATAAAGGAGTTAAGGAAGAACGTTGAAGAGTTGAACACGAAACAGTCGCAACTAGCCCAAGAGAATGAAGAGCTCCACGATAAAGTGAAGAGGATGGTATTCAAAATCGAAGAATTAGAAAGTAAAGTGAGGTACGGATCGTTAAATAGATATTTAATCACTTTATAGTTTTATGTTATACACGTGGGTTGGGAGTTGTTATCCCATCATAACTAAGAATGTGCACGTCTTTGACCACGAGTTGTCAAAGATCTGTCAAGTACAATATTTTTTCGATTTGACAGCTATGATTTTTTATTGACAGGAACTATACATAAATAAATTCTTAATTGACGCTATCCGGCCGCAAAAGTGTTTGTTTATATAATTTAAATATAACAAAACACTTCTGCGGTTATATCATGTGTATTTGATGTCACTGCCCCTTGGATCTCGGTTCAATTGTTTCGTATATGTCTCAAAAATAAAAGAAAAGGAAAAATGAGTATAACTATTGCTGTCTACTTATGAGCAAAAACGTGCCCCATAAAGTTGACTCAACTGATTGTGATTGAAACGCCGTGGACGAATTTCAACCAAAACTTATAAGATTTGGTCAATATGTTAATGAAGTTTAAAGTTTACTAAAATAGGAATTAACATAAATCCAACACAGTAAGGACGTGGTGGCCTTGAAAGGGCAGAACTATATCTTATATCGAAATCAGTGCAGCTGGCTTGAAGTTTTATTGAGATATGCACGCCAAACTCCTTTTATTCCGTGATCATGTAAATTTACTTTGTACTTTTGTCTCGGGTCAACTATGTCGACACATTAAATTCGTTTTCTTTGATGATACTAAAGGTCTTCTCTCCGCTTTCGTATATCCTCAGCCGTCCAGAGGTCACAGCTGCTCCTGTGAAGGGTCCCCCTCCCCCTCCTCCGCCGCCTCCACCACCTCCTCCCCCTCCGCCACCACCTCCGCCCCCTCAGCCGGTGACCAAGCTACCAGTGCGCTCGAACACATTACCAAGATGCGGTTCGGCACCTCCAAGGATCGCAACGCCCCGCCTCACCATCACGCCCGAGGACATCGCAAACGTCAAATTGCGCAAAGCCAAGGTATATATTTTTTTTATTCATATCACCTATTTAGTTTTCAGTTGATAGCGTTTTTAGAATCTGTGAGGTTCTAAAAACGCTATCAACAAGTAAGAAAAACAACACATGCGAAGCGGCTAGTCGAAAGTCTTGGAAGCTAGGAGACGTTGTCATTTACTTCTTTGGTACACTCCTTGTTTTTGTCGCAGAGAGAAAAAGTTAACTTTAAAAATTTGCTTCAAACCCCACTGTCGAATGCCGTAGCATGGCATCCATTGAGTGATCCAGTCACGCCCAGGGCCGGCGGATTGGGAAAAAGACTACGAGATATTAACATGCCTCAGTCCTTGCGACTATTCCGATTTAGATGTCTATTTATCCAGAAGATTAAGCCATAAGATGAAATCACGGAAACCGGAGCCACACACTATACTGATTAACAGGCCAAGAATTGCAGACCACCCTCAATCAAATTCTTTTATTTGCACCCGTTTGTGGCAAGTTCTTCTAAATAACTTAAATAAAATTCATTATCTCGCTGTGTTTCAATCTTATCCATTTTGACAACCATTTTTCTACAGTTGTGTAAAATTATACTAATACCAGTCCACGTGTTGCCTGTGGCTATGGAATACGTTAAATTTCATTGAAGTAAACTATAAATCATAGTGAAATTATTATTTACGAATAAAGACGCGGATACGTTATAGTCTGTATAATAATTAACCGGATTGAGATTTAAAGTCTGGTTCAAATTTGAAAACGATTGAAAAAAAATTTTTGATTTTCTGCTCCGTGCATTGTTGAGGCTAGATTTTTGTAGTAGAAAATGACTGAAAAAATAATTTAAACTGTTAATATAAATATAGTTTAAAACAACTATTACACGATTTTATACTGCACCTAATTAAAAAGAGAAAAATAATTCTGTACTAAAATTATTATGAAAAAAGCGTGGAGAGCTTTGTGACATCTTTTTAGTTTCTCTATATCCAGGCTTTGCGTTGTCATATGATAAACAAATAACTTGCAATAGAAATATTGTGGCTGTGAAATTTAGATATAAATTATTTTACCACTCAAATTGGGTCAAACTGGATTTAGTGGGCAAAACTTGATTAAAATTGCTTCAGCAGTTTTGGAGTTCATTGCGGACAAACAACATGACGCGTAATTTTTATATATTAAGATAGTTTTGATAATTATACTTGGTAGTACAACAGTAGTACATGATAATGCATCGAAGAATCTGGTCGTCCGTGTAAATTCTGCAGCTAAAGGACGGTGTACAGTTAAATATTGTCAGTGTTTATTTTTGCCATGAAATGAATAATATTGCAGGATAATCCGGTGAGGTCTAAGCCTCCGCTGAAAGAAAACCAGCCGCTAGTTACCAAAGACATGTTGCAGTCGACGCGCGCTAGGCTCGGCCGCTCCCGACCAGTTGCTGCCTCCACACCCAAGCAACAGCTCTCGGAGTTGGAGAAGTAAGTTGGTACATTAAATAAAACATCCAAAGATGCTTCCTACAATGATATTCGGTTAGGAAATAAATTCTCCATACCGTGTACCTTATGTTAATGAAAGGTTCTTAGCTTAACATATATATCACGGATCCATAAAATTCGCATGATTTTCTAATTGCGCCCTCTAATTTTTAAATAATTTTCTTCCTTTCTAATTGACAAAACCCTCTCTTATTCGTTTGTGCAGGTTGTTGCTTAACGGTTTGAAAATGAATTTATGAAGATGTTAATTCGATCCCTCCGTTCTGCGCCTTGGATTTTCCTTTTGTCTATTTATCTTTAAGGTATTTTTTTACCAATAATTAATTTGTTCTATTGGCCATCGGTTCGATTTGTTAAGATTATTCATTCGATTAAACGATAGCCTGTTGTCATAGAATAGCTTGTTCATAAGTTTTGAGACAATTCAGATATACAAGAAAACAATAAGTAATGATTATTTCTCTAATCCATTTTCTGGTCTCATCATATTCCCTTCGTGGCTTAGTGATACATAGGCTGCACTGAAAGTTTTAAGAATGGAATATTTCTACTGTTCCTGTCATGTTAAAATCTTTTTAATTGAAAACTCCTTGGTTTTAAAAATCGAATACCATTTATTTATTTAA
>JAOCPS010000014.1:1057173-1073964 GCA_025505425.1 Graphium colonna
GTGAGCAAGTGTCGCAAATACGAGTCTATCAGTGCGGACTACCTATTTGTGCCACTTGCTATGGAGACGTTAGGTCCCTGGGGTCCTAGGACCAAAAAAAAATTTTAAGAGCTATTTCATAAAATTTATGTTATGACTGGCGACAAGAGGGTTGGTTCTTTCCTCGCCCAAAGGTTAAGTATTTGGTTGGCACCATGCCGCGAGGAGTAGGGTTATTTGATAATTGTAGTTAGATTAGTTATATTTCTCTGCAAATATTTTTGTTGTTAATTATTGTAAAAAAAAAATATTTATTTATTGGAAAATTTGGTCAAGAACTATGCCCCTAATTTTATGACATAAATATGATGACAATCGAATGCCGAGTACTCTCCTTTAATTTCGTTAGTAAGTCACCAGTCAACCTGCATATAGATCATAGTATGATAAAAGATTCTATGAATTTCTATATAGGAATAGATGTTTTTATATTTCCTAACACTCTCCGAGGTATAAATAGACAGAAATAGTAAAATAATTCCTTACTTCAAATGATAATCAGCATACGTTTGAAAATACTCGGTTTTAAGGTAACCGCATGTCGGATTGTCCTCCGTGTAGTATTTCATCCACTTTGGCGGAGACCATGTGGAGGCTATGATGTGCACAGGTGTCTTCGACACCTCCATCATCCTTTTGATAATAGGCACCTAGAACAAGAAAATATTTACTGTGCCGATGAATTTTAAAAACAAATGTAAGTATTTAATTTTTATTTTCGAATGAAAGTCAAATAGTGTGAAGTAGAATACCATTCTATCCCATCACAAATAAGTTAGCATCCAATTCTACTCGATGTTTTCTTTCTAAGACTAATGAAACATCAGCGGCTACTTGGGTTTGAATGTCCATGGGCAATCACTGTCATATAACATCAGTTCCCCACTTGTTGCATACTTACGAATTATTTTCTATAAAAGAAAGCTTTGCGTGACACTATTAAGTAATCAGTCGTGACTAGCTGGGGTGGTAAGGTAGGCTAGGGCTAAGGCTGCCAAATGGGATATTTTGATGATGTACCGGCTTAGTACTATTACGTTACTTGGGATCAGCGTAAATTAAGATTATTTATGCCTTTGCATTAAGTGCGAATAAGGTACACCTCCTTTACTCCACCCTGTCCCTTTTTACCTGAACCGGTTGTGACAACAAGTGTACATGTGTCTGCGCGTGCATTTGTGCATTATGATGACATCTCCCACGTAATTGGTACATTTCCAGTATATTGAACTGGTTGATGTCTGTGGACTGGCCACCGTGGCCGAAATCCGGCCGTTTATGCATCTCAAGTCATAACTTGGAATGTTTATCAAAGTTTACATTATTCCCTATTTAAAAGTTTAACAAGATGATTTTATCAAATGGAAAATTAAAAGACATTAATGAATGAATGAATCTATAAATAATTGAGAACGGATATGAGATATTTTTTTCTTATTAAAAACTAATTGCATTTTGTTAACATAACATATACCTTATAATCTATATCTTCACAAGTAAGGCTATAGTTAGTTAAATAGTAGTCGTCGATTGGAAACTCATTATAAGCGTATTCGTTCAATGAAAAGTCTGAGCCGCCTATTGGGACGCGCAGCATGCTATACTCCAACCCCTCTTCGCTAAAATATGACCTGAAATAAACATTTATCTCATCTTTTATACTTATATCTCTAATACAATATTATTTACCTAATAATAAATGTCAAACAACAATCACACAAATAACTGAACGAACGCTAAAACTACATTGTGTACACATGGTATACGAAACCTGAGGGAGGTTTCGTTGCAATTCTCATTGCCATTAACAAGCGATTTGCTTAACCAAATATCGTCACGATTTGTGTGTAGCTGTGACATTTCTTTTAAGGTAACACGCTCTCATTTAGAGGAACTCTATTAGCCTGGAATCATGGGAAGGTAGAAACAATCTTTCCTTGCATTCAATTGCAATTATTAAGCTTTCAAACTTCAGTAGTATTTAAAGCGGGATTCATATATAAAAAAATACTGTAATAATAGACACTAATATTGAAACAATTTCACAATAATTATTGTGCAATAATCACTTATTTCAAGGTACAATATAGATAAGATCTCTATTAGACTAGTCCGTAAAACCATGCGTGTATTGCAGATTATCGGCTGAAGTCTATTGAGGTTCAATGTGCGGACAACAAGTACGGTGGACTTCGACTGTGTCATTTGTCGAATTGGGACAATGGTAACTTTGTTGTTGTTTTTTAAGGGCATTTTCTTTAAAGAACTCACCAAGCAAGAGGGTCCGGTGAACTTCAAGAAATTGAAACGATTCCTCCTCAGGGATTAGCTAGACGAAAAGAGTGATTTGCCTTTACATTTTGCGGAGCAAAACTCCCATAAATGAACGGATAGGCGTTCACAATAATTGGACTCTTTTAAAATTGATAACAAAAAGGTTTAATTTCCTAATAAGTTGTAGGAACTAATTTAAGTTGGTCGTTACCTGTGTTATTATAATACGTAAAAATTTCTTGCTACTAATAAAAGACCTTACTCGCTTCGGTCGCTTGGTCAAAAATAATTAATAATTAATTGGTGATTAATAATTAATTATAAATACTTGATCAAGTTCTCCTGCGCGGCGCTTGAAAGACTCTTGAGATTATACCCTGCAGTGCCGGTGGCGGCTGTGCCGAAACCCTCTATTGTCTGATACTTTGTGTCTGGGTCCAGCTCGAACACATATTCGGTATTTTCTGAAACAGCACCTGCATTATTTCTCAGAAAGTCATTTTTAAACTTTAAGCATGTTCACAATTCATTTTAAAGTAAGCGAGGCCGGGTTGGTTTTAAAATTTCTTTTAAAGTGCCTCAACTTTTTGTTTCAAGCAAGGCACGCCAACTATCCCGGTCTTGAGCAGCCGGCATCCATCCGCCACCTGACACATGTTTCAAATCGTCAGTCCATTGTGCTGCACTACGTTTGCCTAGCTCCACTCTAACACGCGTCGGCTCCATCGACTATCAGTACGTCTGGAGACATGGCCGGCCCACTTCCACTTCAACTTGCTAATTCGGCGCGCAATGTCAGTAACTTTAGTCCTCTGGCTTGTTTGATTCGGTAATTAATCGGGATTAAAATTTGGTAATAATGTTATTTTATTACCCTGCAGAATCTACATAAATAAATAAATTCTGAAAAAAGCGTGTAACCTTTTAACCCACACCAGGGGCAGGTTGTACCTAAAAGGTAAGTTGTTACTACAAAAACAACTTTGCTAATAACAACCAATTCTTCTCCTTTCGAACTGAACAAAATAAAATTTTAATATTTATAATGTGCTTCAAACAACTCTAATATGTTTAATAAAGTAGTCAAAAAAATAGAATAACATGGTACTATTTTAGTAAAACATTACAGATTTTAGTAGTTTTTATTTTTGACTGACTTCAAAAAAGGACGAGTTTCTCAATTCGGATATCTCTATTTTTAAGGTATATTCACGCGTTACTATGGCATTTATGGCCCAATTATGAAAATTATTTTTTATCTGAAAAAGATATACCTCCGGATTGGTGCCATGAAAATTATTTTCAAAGAATTACGAGATTATTTTCATAGGAAATTACAAAAAATGCCTTAGATTTTCCGACCACATTTTTTATTTTTATTTAAACTTATTAAAAATGCAACTATAAAACCGTTTTTTCTGTAAATTTTATGGGACCTTTTAGATGAAAATTACAGAAAAGTCGTTTCAAAAATGAAGCAGATCTGAGTGAACCTACCAAAAAACATCCAAATTAAAAACCTCCTTCTTTTTGGAAGTCAGTTAAAAAGAATGAAGATTTAAACTTGAAATAAAACATTTACGTCGGCTGGTGTCACTTACTTCCTGTAGTATTTTTTAATTTTCCGCTGCGTTTTTTAAACCTTGAGCCGCTCTGTAAAAAAAAAGGACGAATGATATAATTGCATTAAGGCATCAGCTCCAAGGCATTCCTTTAATTTTAATTCAAAAGAGTAGAGCAAGATGGAACTAATACATTTCAGGGTGGATTGTTAAACAGTTATTAGGGCTCTCGTGTTTATTTCAAAATACATACTCGTGTCAATAATAAATACTTATTTATTTCATATGAAATCCGTGCTAAATGAAGTTCTCCTGGCTGAATTTCGGTCACGCCGGCCAATCTGCTCAGAGATCAGCCAATTGCGCAGGACATATTATGCGTGCAGAAGTGTACGCGCAAGACAGGGGCACTATCTGTTCCTTGACTGTCATAGCACGATAGCACGGAAATCGGCACTACCGGAGAGAGATCAGGCCTAGGACCGACTTTTATATATGCCCATCCGACGCATGGATCATCTTTCTTTTCAGGCAATCGGGTGATCAGCCCACATTGCCCTAAACTGTCAACCAAGAAACAATAACACAAAGTTATTGTTCCTCTACGGAATTCCAACCCGTGACCTCCGGTTTACCATAATATTAGGCTAAGGAGGCGCTAAAATAGTTACTAAAAATATTGCAAATAGAATCAAATGATATTTGAGAAGAACAAAAATAAATCTTTTGAAGCGGCATCTATAGATGGTTTTTCACAGACCACATAATATCTGCACAAAATATATATTTTGATGTATCCTGATTGTGTATCTGGGCATTTTTGTACATAAATGGCCCTATAATTCATAATATTGTTATTTTATAATATTATATATATTGTTAATATGTAATAGTGTTAGTTTATTTACCTCAGAAGTGGTATAGGACATGTACCATCCTTTGGCCGGCTTGTCTCTGGTAATGGTATCGCAGTAGGTGTCATTACAAACACATACAACAGAATTACCACTAATCCATCTGGGTTCACACTCATTGTCACTTGTGAACGCTGAGACGTATGTTTTTTCTAAACCGAAAAAAAAATATGTAAACACTTAGAAAGTATCAAAACTATCGGACGGTATAACTGTCTATAACTCAAGTATCTAGGGTAAGTTTCCAGGGTGGGCACTAGGCCATCCTGGGGTGGGCACTAGACCATCGTGCGATGGATCCTAGACCATTTTGGGGTGGGCTCTAGACCATCCTGGGGTGGACACTAGACCATCCTGGAGAGTGATACAGTTCTACCCGCCTAAATTTTCCCCGTTTCTGCAACATTTTTCATTAATGTTGTGCTCTAATTGGTATAGCGTGATGATATGTACCCAAAAGCCTTCCCCGATTAATAGGCTAACCAACACTAAAAAAACTTGTTTTAATCCGGACCAGTAGTTTCTGAGACTAGCGCGTACAACTAAACCGATTCGACGGCTTTTTAATATTAGCATAGATATAGAAAATTAATAGTTCTACTTTGACATTCCTAATAAAGATGAAAATGAAAAACGTTCTCAACAAATTAAATGATAAAAAAAATCAATGTATTTATGAAGTAACGAAACAAACTTGTTATAAAGAAGATACGGTTATAATATTTCTTTTAGAAATATATAACCACAATATACCGGATGAAATCCGACGACCAAATTAATTTATCGATTTCCTTAACACGTGAACAATTCATCATTATGTACATAATTGTACATAATGATGAATTGTTAGACATAGACTATAATTAGTAATGTTCCAGTGAATAAGGTACATAACCGTAATTTTTATCAAAGGGTATATTTTTGCTTAAGAGGAACAAAGATTTTTTCATCATACCACAAACATTGGGATTGCTAGTATTTATACCTGTATCTCAAAATCCACTTACCTATTTTCCGTAAACCCCCAATACAGAGCAATATAAAAATGTTCACGAAAACGAAAACTTTCATGTTCATAAGAGTCATGTAATAATTTTACTTAAAATGACGTATATAGCAAATCTTATTTGATTCTACATTCGCTAAAACTATAGTACTAACACGGCAATAAAGAAAGAAAACACTAAATTTTTAAAAGTCGAAAAAGAAAAATAAAAATATATAAGCCTACAAATATTGGTAACGCAACTATTGGTTAGTTATGAAACGAAATGTATTTATACTAGCATTTCGTCAAGTTTTCTATTCCGATTGATGTCTTTCTGAGAAAATATTACAAGCACATTTGAATACTATTGTTTTGTAATGGATCTATTTTGTTACATTTACTAGGCAACACACGCAATCATAAGATTGAAGAAAAATACGGTAAGCGTTATAATTGTTTATTATATTTACAACATATGTGAAAGGTATAAAAATCTATTAACTATATATACAGGCTTAAACCAAATAGGATTTGTTTCCTAAAAATTATTCACGTCTCATCATTATTCCCTTACACACATCATTGTACACTTGTAGGATGTGTTCTCCTTTAAAGAGTTAGTGAGTATTTCAGCTGTCTTCAAACTTTCCGAAGGCGACTCCATGGCATCAAAAATTGGTATTGGATGACTTTCAGCTTTTTTAGAAGTAATTGAAGTAGGCGTGATGTTAGCCAACCTTAACCGTAACGCTTCCCTTATATTTTTAACGAACTGATTATCTTTTACAACCGACTTAGCCAATGGGGTATCCTTTGCATCTACTATATTGTTAAGAACCGCATGCTCAGAACTCATTCTGGGTTTGCTATTTAGTTTTTTCGTTGTAAATAATGACGAATTTATATTTGGTTCACTACGCAAACTTTTCAAAAGTTTATTTTCTTTAGACGACGTGTCTGTTGATTGGGTTCTAACATGGATTAATTCACTTGGTGAATGCTTAGAGTCTTCGGGATTATTTATTTTTGTTTGATGTGTGTTTGCTTTTATCTTTGAATGTACCATTTTTTTCTTATCGTCATTATTAAACTGCTTAAGTATACCTAAAGGAAGCTTTTTAGGAAAGTCCTGTGCAGGTTTCTTTTGCTTCAAAACTGGCGAGACAGTAGATGAAGAAAACGATATTTTAATTTGGCTATTACTAGGTTGCATAAATGCCCGCTGCTTTTCTAGATTATTTCTGGGTGCTTCAAGATTTTTTAAGTTTTGTGCATTAGATAACTTTTTTAAGTTATAACGTGGATTACTATTTAAGAGATCTAAGTTTTGTTCCATGATGTATCCATCGTCACCGTTATCTCGTAAAGAATAAATGTCTTTGGGGTCTTTAGAAGCTAAACTTTTTGGATTGGTAAATTTAGCATCCGGTTTTAATAAATGTTTAGACTTCAATAAGAAGTTCGGTTCCTTGTTGGCTTGTCTCCCAGAAACCAAATTATTCAGATTATTTTCCTCATCGCACCCTGGCAAATTCAAAATGTTACCACTTTCACTATAGGTAGGTATATTAATTGATTGTAAATTTGTCTGATCGAGCAATCTTTCATGAATGGTTGCAAGTCTATCATTAAAGCCTATGTGTAAAGCTTGTAATTTTTCGTTCATATCTTCTCGCTTTTTTGCAATTGTTTCAAAGACGTTGTTAGAGTCAGTTTTACTTTTACGCAATATTCCTTGGTTTCCCACTGTTATGTCTTTAATATTACCTTGTAAAGTTTTAACAGGGTTATCAGCATAGGACTTGAGGTCATTTTTTAATGAATTTAACGATCGGCTTGTTTGGCTCATTGGAAGTGGTAGCTTCTGAGGGACCTCTCTGAAGAGGTTTTTTGTATTTGAATTTAATGAATCTCTTATTTTATCTAATGTTGATATTTCTTTAGCAGAAGTCCCCAAAACACTAATGGATGTTATCGGTTTCGATAAAGAAATTATTTTATCTTTGCCCCTAGATAAAGAGTTACCAAAAATACCAGCTTGGTTATTCAACATAGATCGTAACTTTAGCTGTTTTAAAGATGCCACATGTGGTAATTCTGGCCTACTTTTGTATGAATTTTTGTTTAAACTCGTTATTAACGAATTCCTTTGAGAACTTTGTAACGAACTTATACCCAATTTAGGTAATTTGGATCCTAAATTTGTATTTGACAATTGTACTAAATTAGTATTTGAACTTTCATTTAATGGATCAGAGTCGATTGGCCTAAATATCTCGTCTTCTTGTTGGCCCGCATCAATAATATTCGAAATAGTTTGTCTTATTTCTTCAAGACTTGGTATTTGAAAAGCTTTTTTTATATCCTTTTCTTTCATCAAAATTGATGGTTCCACGTCTTGGGATCTTCGATCTTGGGATAAAGAGGATCTTAATAGGTTATCACTTAATAGTGGCCGCATATCATTATATTTAATATTACTGGCTTGTGAAAACATGTCATTTTTTATTGAAAGATCTTGATCTTCAACGTCATATCCTTCAGTAGATACAATATTACAAGTATGTTCTGAACTTTGCAAATTACCATTGTTGTCCTTTATTGATCGATCCAATGTTGTCATTTTTCTATCATCCAAATCAAAATTTAAAATATTTTCAGATGTTGCTCTGCTTACATCATAGTGTGTCTCTGTTTGATGCAATTCGGAGGAAGAAATTTTGTTATCATCCGCCTTGAAATTAGACATTTCATCATTCTCATTTTTACTTGAAATATTATCTGAATCCATATCTTCTATAATACATTCTGTTTTTTTTACGATTTCGGAATTGGCTCTTGCTGATTTCTGTTGATTTAGAAGGGAATCTGATAGATTCTGTAAATCTGTTGTCGTCACAGGCTTTTCAATTATAGTGTGATAATTCGGTGGAATAGTAGATGAAGTAAATTTTAATGGCGTCTCTTGAAAATGGTCCAACTCTGTCTCTGATAGTTTTGTTTTTACTGTGTTTCTTAGGTTCTCTAATTTTCTCAATATGTCATCTCTTAAGGATAAACGTTGGCTATTTCCTGATCCGGCTACTAAAAGACTCGGATTTTTAATTTTATCATCCGTATTAGTATACAAGTTTATAGGATTGACAGTTGAAAATCTGTCTTTGTAACAATCATCCTCATCCTCATCACTTTCACTTGGTTCTTCAGCGAAAAACTCATTATGTGTATTTTCTTTTTCATAATTTATCTGTTTCAAAATATTACTTGATTCCGGCTCTGAATCGTCGCTTTCATCAGCCGTCTCATTTTGTTCTTCGTCAATATTAATGGTTTCATGAGAGTTTGTTTTAACATTATTCTGAAAAACTTTTTCATTGGTACTATTTAGAATTTCAGCTTCATCACACATTGTTTCTATAATGTGGCTTGAATTATCATTTATAGGGTGTTCAGAATCTTCTTGGCTGTCTAGCTGAAGTATGGATGAAGTGTCACTTGGCATCGATTCGCGTTCAGTTACTTTCGGTTCATCCAAAATATATTCATCTGGGGTACTACGACCGACAACATCACATTCATTAATGCTCTTTTCGTTAAGAGTTTTTGCTGCCGTAACGAAATCAGCTGCATTCTCTGTTCCTGCAACTTTTAAATCAGGATACATTTGATTTGTTTTGGAAACTTCTTCAATATTTGTTTTTTGTGGCGTAAGAAGCTCGACGTCTCGTAACTTAAGTATATTTTTAATAAGAGGGTTTTGTTTGTCGATAACTGTTTCAATAGCAGGTAGCTCAAGTATGGGTAACTTTAAGGCTTTATCATCACGCTTAGTGTCAATTACATTAAACCGATTTTCACGCAGAACTGCGTGCAAATTATCATTCAGGCGTTTCGCGTTCCTCGTTTCGCTTAAATCACGCAATTTATTTTTTAACGCTGCTAATGTCAAAATCGGACTACTATTTAATTTCGTTCTTCTATTTAAATCATCGCATTGTTCTAGAGACACCATCCGTAGTTTAGTACCAGTATTGTCCCAGCTATTTCTATTCCCATCAGTCTTGCTTAATAGCCCATTGAGCAAAGAAGGGTTCATTTTTAGCTTATTTTCAAAATTGTTCCTATTAGATATGTCAAAGTTTTCATGTACATTACTAGGACTATTATCCATATCAATCAATGATTTACGCAGGGGTTCCATAAACTTGCGTTTAGGCAACAATAAATACTCTTTAGATAATCGCGGATAAGCGTTGCGTCCACTACTCTCAAACTTTGCACCTCCTAATGGACCGTGAATACATCTTGTTTCGTGAGCATGTGACGCTTCTGGTATAGCATCATATGCATTGTCTGAGTCCCGTGGATTGATAACAATAGTTACCGAACTTTTTGTAGGCCCAGGTTCGGTATCTAGTAAAACAGGTTCTATTGTTTTCAGTGCACTCCTAGTCGCATCTCTCATTAACGCTTCCTTATATTCCTCATCGGTAGCTTCTTTTAAAGTTTCTAAGACGGACGACGCAAGACCTACTTCAGGTCGAAGTAGCGGTTTTGGTTCTTTTTTTACATCTTGTGACCTAAAATATATAAAGAATTAAAAATTATATTTCCTACTTCATCTAACCAAATAATGAAAATTATTAAACTAAATTATAATGGAATCCCACGCGGGTGATATCCGATATTTTAATTCATCAGATCATTCGTAATTAATGGTTGGGGCGATCTAAACAAGCGCCCCATTTTTAATCGGTGATGCTATATTTTTGACATATGTTAATTAATCTGAGATTGACGTACAAGAACGACATTGACAAGAGAAGACGGTGAGATTGACAAGCATTTAAACAAATGAGAACCATACAAAATTTAACAATTGGCACCTGTTGCTTTGATCCAAACTAAAATCAAAATTGTATGGCAGCTAGATTAACTACCAAAATGTGAATTACAGCCCGTCCAGTGACCTTCAAAAAGGTTCAAAATAGCGAACGAAACGAAATTAATTTAAAAAACCTTAGAATTAATAATATAGCACGATAAGTAGTTTCAATAAGGATATGATGCTCAGAACTACGCATTAATTCTCATCATTGGTTCTTATTTTAGTATTCACTTAAAAAATACTTCTTTACCTTAATATTAACAACACATATTCATTAACAATAACAAAAGATACTCATTATGTTTTCCTGCTCGCGCTCGCGCAATGCAATCAATTCTCTTACGTTATACACAAAATTAGAACTAGAAAGTGAATTAGTCCCAAAAAGTTATATTTTATCGTCTACCAGGCGAGAGCCTGCCCTAATTATAGCAACCTATAAGAGCGCAACTTATTGGTTCCAATAATTAATCAAAACCAACCGGGGCACTACTTGAACACACACAAGCTGTCATAAAGATAGACCCAGCCGTAGCCATCGGTGACACGACACGTTCAAAACAATAATCTATACATATATTAAAATAATTTATTAAATCTAATATAAATTTGTTAAGCCGTTTTATCTCATATGCTTAGTTCTTTTTTTTTATTGAAAAGTATAGATGCACAGACTCGTCGTTGAGCTTTGGAATATGCTTTTATTGTAATCTTTTTAATATATACACAAATCCGATATGCCCTTAAATTTCTTTAATTTTTCATAGCTTTTTTCTCTGTCTTTTCGGTTTTAATCGAAGTATGCGGATCGGTCTAGTCCACGAAAACTTGGTTGAACTAGCTCTTTCATTTGAATTTTTTCTGAACCAGAATTGTTTATTCGATTCCCTTTAACAACATATTGGTAGGTGTGCCATGCTTTTCAACTAAAAAATATGACCTGGATTTGTCAAAGATCTGTTAAAAAGTACTATATTTATCGATTTGACACCTTCAGCAATATAGCAAGGGATCATGCACATTCTTTGTTGACCGGCACTATACATAACTTTACATGTATTTTTTCTTAATTCTATTTAAAACTTGGGCACAAGATTCCTTTCATTAATTTTACTACACTTTATTGTTATCGATTTTAGACATTAACTTAAAAACCCTCACCGTAAAATTATTAAAAACACAATGTTATAAAGTTATTGGGATAAATAATTTAGAAGTAAACAAACCTGTCCGTGGGATGCAGTCCTCTTAAAAAAGATGGGTAAAAAATTGACGATGATCCCTCGTTGTCAGATTCCGATCTACAAGGACACTCATCCAGAGGCGTTCGAAGGAAGGAGCTCTTTTGAGACGGCACTAATTCATGATTTCTAAAATTCACACCATTGTTAACACCTGGGCAAGGACAGCATTCTTCATATGGCGTCTGTCTTGGCTCACGAGCTTTATTGTCCTTTATTAGTGGCTGAGAGGAAATCTGTAACGTAATATATGATTAATCTCCTAATAACACAAACTTTTAACGTATAATTATTTAAAACGAAAGACCAGACTGCGTAAAAAAATATTTTTTTCCATGAAATATTTTGCAATGCGTTGTTTTTAACATTTCTCATTAAAATTACATTTACAGTCATAAACTTTATATATTTTCGTAAGTCGTTTTTTGATACCCTATATTTTAAAAAAAAAATATATAATTTGGCGCCGAAAATCCATGTTTTATTATTTATAATTTTATGATAGCCGTGACGCTCTTATTTAAGATGAATTCTAGGAAACTTCAAAACCTAAAACCGACCAAAGCGCTTAGGTCACAGAGCATGCCAAAGAAAACACACGCATGCATTCCAAAAAATAAATTACGCTACTCACCGTATTTTGCAGCGCAATCAAATGCACTATTATAAATCCTTTTAACCGCATCTTCCGCGTCAAGTTTCATGGAGGCGCTAAAAACAACTCATCGTTTCTTAAAACCGTCTTTAATTATAAATAATTTAAACATCCTTATATCTAAGAGATAGTATAAGATAATTTGTAAATACAATACAGCACGCATTTTGTGACCGCTTGACACAGTACGTGACTAAAACTATTAACCTCATTCAATGGATAAAACACGTCGATCTGTAATATCTCCTTGATAGCATTATAGATAAAATGATAAACACAAATCACCTTAATGGTACAGTGGCAGAAGATCGGGAGTCGCATCTAATGCATTTAAGGTTCGATGCCAAATAATTGTACAAAAATTCCTAGTAGTTCAACGCGAGTACCTCGCAAGTATTTTACTTGTCTCCGATTACAGGTCACCACTCGGTACTGATGAACTGCAGAAGCTATTGTTCGATAACAACATGGCAAATAATTGAATTGAAACGAACTTAGCCATCTAGTGAGATATTTGTTTTATACTTCACAAAATTATTTTACATTTATTTTAATATACATATAACCACAGTACATTTGAAACATAATTATCATTCTAAAATATATCAAATACAAGGTAAATAAACTATATTTTTCTATATATTAACAGAAAGTAAATGTCAACCATTTTTAAGATAAACTATTAATAATGGTAATTTGTTGCATATTCAATATACGCCCTAAGTAACTTATAAACTATTCGTATTAGATTTCATGCAAAACTATTCATCTGTTTAGGTGACAATGTAACAAACATACAAAATATTACTATTTATAATATTATTGCAGATGTTTGGTCGGTACGAACTACAGCAATATGTTAGCTATAACTAACTCCGTCACGAATCCTCATATGAGAACTATGAGCGGAACAAGGAGTTCAATATTGCGGAATGCCGAAAATATACGCTAGTTCGTCATAAATATACAGTTTACGGAGTAAGCACATTATGATGGGCCGCAGAGGTGCGGGGCGGGCCGCATCGCACGTGCGCAAACGCAAATTCAAAGGCATAGTGTGCGATGGTTGAAATAAAATGTTTGCGTGTGATTTGAGCGGTAAGGTTAGTGCACATTATGTCGGGTTGCGCTGCGACCCGACATAATGTGCACTAACCTTAGTCCGGCTGCACACGCACGGTTTACAAACGGTTTCCAAAAAAGTTTAGTAAACTAAGTAACTAAACTGTAACGAATGATTTTTTTTTTGTAAACAGTAACTAAACTAAGTTAGGGGCCCAGATTTTATTTTTAGACAGGGGGGGGGGGGTTACCTACGCCACTGTATGTCACGCATATAAAAATATATTTAGAAAACAAAAAAATAATGTTTATCAGATTATTACTATTGTCCAATAGTGTATACTAAAGTTTTTTCTATGTCAAGTAATTTAGTGAACGAATAGTGTTTAAATACGCGGTTCGGGCAAATAATGTATATTCAAATTATTATGTGTGCTGTGGACTGAAAATGTTTGTGAACCCTGGTTAACCACACTTGATAACGGCTTTAAGGATTCGACCATAGTCGAAAGTTAATGATTATAAGGTTTAAATGTGGTACTATTTCATTAATAGAATAAATTTAATTGTGCAGTCCTACTATTGAACAATTAGAATTTTATTAAAAAAAAACACGAAAGTATCATTTCATTCCCAAAGTGTAGCTATAGTATTTAGTTTTTACTCTATTTGTGATGTTTGAGTTTACGAATAGGGAGAACTTTCCGAACTTAAACAGGTAAATGTAATTAGAAATTCTCCCTTTTTCATTTAATTTTAGTATATACCGCAAATGTCAATTGACATAATATTTTAAACTGAAATCACACTGCGGCGTCTCGCTGCGTGGCAAAAAGTTACGAAATTAGTCAAAACTACCAATATATATTGCATTGATAATGTTATCGTGATTTTTTGTCCAATGCTATATTAATTAGCGGCCTTGTGACTTTCAACGTTGTCACTTTGTATATCGAAAGATGACAAACAAACAGACGGTTCATCTGATGGTAAACGATCTAGACACACGCAACATCCGGAAAGTCGCGAGTGCGTTGTAAACCTGGTGTAGATTGGATTGAATAGGTTTATTGCCTAGCGTGGGTCAGTCACTAGACCCCACAAGGGTAGGCACGGCCCATCCAGCCCCCCCCCCCCCCCCCTCTACATACGCGTATGGCGTAAAAAGGAAAAGTAGTGAATTTTTTTTGTGATAGTAAGCTGTTAGCTCGGTGGCTTTCGGAAGAGGAGTTACGTAATTATTTTATGACGATGATAATTTATTAGCTCTCAGCGAAGCTAAATTGATCTTTTTCTCTTATTTTTTTCTCTTTTTCGATGCCCAAAAATAACAAATCAGCAATCCCATGATGTTTTATGTGAATTAATAAACTTTCTATAAAAATCAAAAAACTGATATAAACAACGCAAGGACGTATAGTAAACGTAAGGACACCTAATAATACCTTTTTTATATTTATTAAATGAATTTCAAATAAAAAAAGAGTAAAATATTCCGTTTCGGTTTTATTTTAGTCTAACTTTTAATTAATTTATATAATAATAAGTAATTAAAATAATTTTTACACCATAATTTAATAAAAATCAACCATTTTCATAGAATGGCAACGTTGACGCAACGTATGTTTCGAAAATTTTGAAAACTTTTCGTTTGAAAGACGTTATAAGCTGTGATAGTGATATAAAGTTTTTTTGCAATAAATATTTACTTAATCTTCTGAAATTGAGTTGATAAATAACTAACAATAAAAATTGATTCATGTTTTACTAAAACTTAAGAGGTTGCTCGCGATAACTTATTATTAGCATTCTCACCATAGCTTGTACAAAATTTCCAACTACAAGATGGATGATTTTCTGAAAATTGAAAAGATAGGTGAAGGTACATATGGTGTAGTATATAAAGGAAAAAATAAAATAACTGGCCAGTTCGTGGCTATGAAAAAAATTCGACTGGAGTCTGAAGACGAAGGCATACCATCTACAGCTATTAGGTATGTTTAAGTATTTGCACATGTTTTGTTTTTTACATATTTGTATTTGATCCTAAAACCAGTGGTATATTTTTTTAAGAGTTAAATATTTTCCCATAACCTAAAACATCAATTGCTACAAGGCTTATTACTTTTTTAGAGAAATATCACTACTAAAGGAGCTTAACCACCCCAACATAGTAAAATTAGAAGATGTTCTTATGGAGGAATCCCGCCTTTATTTAATTTTCGAGTTCCTCTCTATGGATTTGAAGAAATACATGGATTCACTTGGCTCTGGGAAGGTACATACTATTATCTCAAATTTTAGTTTAGTCTCATATGATTGTAATAATTATAAGATGTAAAATGTAAAATTATATGTTACTAAAACAGTCTTATTGTGACACTACTATCCTAATTGTATAACATACTCTGACAACCTTACAATAAACCATGTTTCATTTCTATATATGATTCCATCAAAAGGTCAGGCCATCATTAAAGGAATAAAATCTGCCATACATCATTACAATCAGATACTGATAAGAAGTGGACCAAAATCTAGAAATGAATTTGCTGTGAAATTGAAGCAATATTTGTATAAAAATATGTGAATCTGATCATTGCAGTTCATGGATCCAGCTGTAGTCAAGAGTTACCTTTATCAAATAAATAACGCAATCCTCTACTGTCATCAACGCCGCATATTGCACCGAGATCTGAAGCCACAAAATTTGCTCATAAATAAAACAGGGATTATAAAGGTACCATTATTAGTAAATTAGTATTTACTTAAGCCTTAAGTTCTGTTGGGTTTAACAAGACCTAAATTTTCTATATGATTTTTGAACTATAAAACTGAACTGTTAAAATAAGCCATTGAACTATAGAAAAATGGAACACAAACAAACAGACAGTTCACTTGATGGTAAGTAATCCCGTTGCCCATTGAGACATGCAACATCTGGAAAGTCACAAGTGCATTGTTAACTGATTGGGAAATTGGATAGGATGGGGTTGGGATTATGGATTTGAAGGGGAAAGAAGTGGGAAAAGAAAAGAGTAGACATGACCATCCTGCTTTCCCAAAAGTCATGCATACTTTATTTCATGCTGACCTAATAAAGGGCGGTGGCTATTTCCTGGACGAATGCAGCCTTTAATAGGCTTTGTTATAAGTTTGTGTAAGACT
>JAOCPS010000014.1:1083917-1093994 GCA_025505425.1 Graphium colonna
AAAAAGAAATTGTATTACTACTAACAAATAGGTTAAGTTTTCTGTTTACTAACAATTATGGACAAAAGTCTGAAATAGAATATTATTATTATTATATCAGTTGGCATCGAGGATGCACACACACACAGTTCTGTTAATATCAGCACAGCCGTTTAATAGTTCAGTGACACACATATGGAAGAATTATATATAAAATGGTCAAAGATGAACCTTGAAAGTCCTCTTGCAGACGGGGCACATGGGCGGTTGCTTGCAGTTGGCCTTTATCCAGTTGGAGTGGGAGCGCATGTGCAGCTTGAGCCAGCGGCCGTGCTTGAACTCCTTGTGGCACAGGTTGCACACGTGCCTGCCGGGGGACACCGACGACGTCACTTGGAACACCACCAGCTGCATGTAGTTGTCCTCGTCCATGCTCAGCTGGCCCTCTTTGGCGGGGTCGGGCTGCACGGCCTGCCGAGCAAAGTATTTTCTTGTATGACACAACAGGCCTCAAAGACCGACAATACTCTCTTTTTTATGGAAAGGAAGACAAACGAGCAGACGATTCACCCGATGCTAAGTGAGAGTTGCGAGTGTGCTGTCAACCTTGGGAATTGGATTGAATAGGATGAGATCGGGATTAAGGATTTGGAGAGGATAGAAAAGGATAGACATGGCCATCCAGCATCTCCAAATGTCATGCATACTTTATTTTATGCCGACTTTATAAAGGGCGGTGGTACTTCCTCAGGCGAGCGCGGCCGTCGTAGTGCAGCTATAGCTGTGAAAGGATGTTATGCTCTACCACCTCAATGAATTTACTAAACTAAGATGAAGATTTAGCATGGACACTCATGTCTAGAGTTGCCATCCGTACTTTATTATAAAATATTGGACGGTATTTATGGTTATTGTACTCTATACTTTACAAGAACAATAGAGTACGCGAAAATACTTTATTTCTCAGAATTGTATTTATTGGGATTCACTTCTTCGATTGACTTTTCTTTTCCCATTCCTTTCCTCTACAAATCCTTAATCCCGACCTCATCCTATCCTATAAACCTATTCTATCCAATTCCCTAGGTTGATAACGTACTCGCGACTCTCCGGATGTTACATGTGTCTATGGGCGACGGGGTTACTTACCATCAGGTGAACCGACTGCTCGTTTGTCTTCCTTTCCATAAAAAAAGGAAGAAAAGTCTTGAAAGTATAAAAGGTCTGTATGTTACCATTCACAGTTTTTCTACTATCCAACTAACCTTCTCGATTTGGAAATCCTCCTTCTGTACGATTTGCTGGTCGTTGGCCTGCGGTTGTTCCGTCCCATTGGCAAAGAACCCGTCCAAAATCTGGTTGTTGCTGTTCAGCAATGGCACCTCGATGTACTGGATGAATTGGGACTGGTCCGTGCAGCTGATCGTCAGTGTGTTCTCCTTAAAAGAGAAAGGAACCTTAAAACCGTGGAACCGATTTCAAAATCCATACAATATGATACATGTTATTCATTTGTTTGGATTTAAAACAGAAACTTAATGCGAATTTTCAAAATGGGCTCTAAACTTTCGGAGTAATCTTGGCACATATACATAAAAAAATATATGAACAGTCAGATGTTTAATTTTAAAAACTATGTACTACTAAGAACTTAAGGTTTTTGGGGTAATAGAGCATTACATCTTTGCACTTCTACGGCCACACTCGTCTCGGGGAATACCACCGCCCTTCATAAAGTCGGCATAAAATAAAGTAAATATGCACGAATTTTGAAGTTGCCGGGTGGCCATGTCTACCCTTTTCTTTTTCCACTCCTTTCCCCTTCAAATCCTTAATACCGACTCCATACTATCCAATAAAACTATTCTATTCAATTTCCCAACGCACTCACACACTCTCCGGATGTTGCGTGCGTCCGATGACGAGATCACTTAACATCAAGTGAACCGTCTACTTGTTTGTCTTCCTTTCCATAAAAAAGGACTATACTTACGTTGTTCTTGAGGGCTTCGGCGGCCGCCTTGACTTGCTCGCGCAGTGTGACATCATTCCTCTCCACCATCTCTTTGAAGGCGTGGCACCTCGATATCTGGTGCACGCACTGCAGACATAACTGTGCCGGTAGACCGTCACCGACCGCTACCTGAAATAAAATAATTTTTACATAAAACAAAAAAAACAACCATGTGGTGTCGTGGGACACCAGATAGGAACGAGGTTCCTTAATATAAAAATAATTACATTTTTATTATGATTTTTTATAGAATATAAATAAAATAAAACTACTTTACAAAATTATCTTAACACCTTCATCTTCTGTACTGATTCATAAAAATATATAATAATATACATAGAAACATCTATTACATACATAAGATATAATAATAATAGCAAGCCGCAATAATAATTCTAATAAATAGTTTAATTAATTAATAAATAAAAAATAAATGAGAAATAAATAATAAAAAATAACTAAAACATAATAAATCAATAAATAATATGTAAAATAAACAATAAATAAATATCCCCCGATGACTATACATTAGACACTGTACAGCCAACATACATAGGCTATAGATACGATAAATCTTATGTTACGGACGTTTTTTGCCGGCTAGGGTGCCTTCTGCAACGCACCATAAGAAACTTCGTTCCAAAAATCGAGCATAGAGTTCAATGACACTTAGTAAAACTAACGCTTTATATAAGCAACTCTGAACCATTCCAATGAAAAAGTTTCTTATTGGAAATAGTTGCTTATGTGGTAAAAAGGAGTATAAAATATTTAGCGTCTGGTATTTCTTTAACTTATTTTTTTACTAACTAAGCTGTATAGAATAAATAAATTTAGTTTTTTTTTCTGTAAAAGAGAGGTTTCTTAGCGTTAACTGTACAAATATTTAATTTTCTAATATTTATTTTTTTATAAAAAGAAAGGGAAGATAAACGATAATATCGTACACCTGATGTTAAGCGATCACATCGCCTATAAACACTCAAAACATCCGGCGAGTCCACGATCACATCCACGAGTGCGTTGTCAACCTAGGAAATTGGATAGAATAGGTTTTTTGGATAGGATAGGGTCTGGATTAAGAATTAGTTAGATAAAGGATTGGGCGGAGAAAAGGGTTGGAATGGCCATCCGGTAACCCTAGAAGTCATGCATAAATTATTTTATGCCAAATTTGTAAAAGGTGGTGGTGTTTCCCCGAGTTAGCCGTAGGAATACTGTAAACGCTGTCAAAAGATGCTCTACCACTTCATTTATTGTTAAAAATAAGTACAACCCTAGGTATCTTGAAAATCCAACATGAAACTAGATATTGATACTATGTTAATATACTACTATAAATAATTAAGTTGCAGAAAGATTATTTTTTTTTAAATCAATAAAAACCTACATGCAAAATTACAAAAGCCTTAGAAGGGTACTTTCGAGATTTGAGGCATATTTTCACAAAAAAATTACAAAAACCTACTTCACACGCCTTAAAAGTGAACTATGGAGAACATGTTTTTTCGTTATTTTGATTTAAAAACAAACTACTGGATCGATTTCTTTGAAAATTTTATGGGACAACTACGCAAGTATACCCTTTTATAAATATATTATATAAATAGTGCAAATATGTGCCAACATCCATAAAAAATAGACACATCCGAATTGAGTGCCTCCCCCACATTTTGAAATCAGCTAAAAACTAGCTACTGAAGCAATTTTTTTGAAAATTTTATGATGGAAGTAAAAAAAAAGAATTTTTAAAATAGGTTCATAAATGACGTAACCCCGTCATTTTTCAATTTTTTTTTTCGCGAACCTAAGCAAAGCACTAGAATTGAGAATCCCTTCCTTTTCGAAGTCGATTAACAAATTAATTGCATCTTTCTATATTCATGAAACATTTTAAAAAAAATTGTCCATTATCAGTACTAAAAGTCATAATTCGTATACAAAAAAAGTAGTTTCGAACTATATTTCCTTATATATAAAATTCTATTATTTTTCTTTAATCATTCATGATACGTCATTAATGAAACTATTTCATAAGTAGCGTTATTTGCACACAATGTAAAAACCGACTTCAAATGCCACTTAATGAACTTCGTGCAGTATTTTTTCGCTTTGTTGATTTAAAAAACAAACAAGTGTGCGTTTGTCTGAACTGCGTTATTCATAAACCGATTAAGAATATACTTATATAACTATATAAGTATATATATTAAGGCAAACGCAATAATTCAACATTATTAAGAACCTCATCTCTTTCCGAAGTCAGTTAAAATATATTTGAAAGGTCCTACCTACCCTCAAAATAGTCATATAATTTTTTTTCTTTTTAAATCAAAAGTTTACTTCTAATGCGATTTAATAAGGTTTTGCAATTTTCCGTATAAAAAATTTAATTACTTTGTATACAAAACTGTAATATTGGTCTTTATTAATTCAATTTACATAACAATTAAAATAATATATTTAATTAAACAATAAGTTTCAATAACTGAATAGATATGTTTCGTATGTCGTCGTTACAAAACATGATTGACGACACGTGAATGTTAAAAGAGTTGGGCAATTTGGATAAACGAAAAAATAAAAATTGTATTAACACTTCAGCTAGCATTTATCCCATCACACTCTCACTCATCTCGCTGCCATATACATGAACAGAAAAGGATAGCCACACATTTCTCAATTAAATTCCGAGAATACGCAAGGTCCAGAAACCTAAAATTGGTCTGCCCTGCCATCCGATGACTTCTAAACAAAGATGGCGCGATAGGAATACGTCCGTCGTTGATAAGAGGTATACGCTGTCTCATGCGTGCAAAAGGGACAACAATAAATTTCCCAAAATATCAAATATTTTGTCATCTCACCTGCACTTTGGATATTCCCATGAACATTGTAGCAGTAAGTTGTTCGAACAATGGTCGCATGTCCTTTTTTATTTGCAAACATGCTCGACATACTTTATCTAAATTCAATGGAATAGATTTATTAGCAGCAGCCATTTTGAGGTGCAGCTATTGAGTTCTTTGCGTCCTTGTTATACGATAATATTTAACACAAGAAATCAAATATTTATTTATATAAAAAAATACACATTCTAGCACCAAATTACATTAGTTTAAAAAGTTCTATCACTATATAATATGCACTAATTCCAAAAAAAACACAATTTATCGCATTACGCTTGAACGTACAGATGACTTAAAACAAGTGAGACAGACATATGCAATGCAAGTACAAGAGTATTGAATAACAAACAGGGTGGGGAGATACACGAATTGCCGAAATATGGACAATGATTGCAATGGTCAAATTAAATGTGGTTTTGAAGTTAAAATAGTATGTTAAATAATGAAATAATTAATTATGGAGATTAGTAGTGCCAATGTATTATAATTCCGTGTTTTCTTTTAGATCGCGGGTTGTGTCCAATAATACAATGAACATGTCTTCTCCCTCTTCTGGTATCAATTTGTTTAAGATTGAAAGAGATGGATAGTATATATTTTTTAAGATCTTTGTGTTGTATCATAGCTATTGTTTTATTTTCTAGATTAATTTTGTAATCATACTGCATAAATAAGTACGATGTAGGATCATTAGCAAAAAATTGTAAGTTAATCGACAAATATTAAGTAGACTTAACAGTAATTTTATTTATTTATCTCTTTCGTCGTTCATAATTTTGTTACTAGTAGGAAAGAGATAGATAGAGGAAGCATTGAACTAAATATATTAAGATGTTTATGTTGCGTTTGTTCAGTAATTGCAATAAATAAATCAAAAATATTTCTTTCATATTTATTGATATATTGTACAGTTGATAAATTTATAACAATGATATAAGTTAGTATTTTTTAATACATCGGCGTTTTCAAAAAAGCTCTGCCAGCGACATTTTTAACAATATATTCTTATAATTAAATATTTATATAATTCACGAAAGATTATTATAAAAAACAAAAGTATTATTATTTTGCTAAAAACACGAAATTTATTTCAATACACTAAGCGTTGCAATTAATTCCCTTTTTTTACTTCAATCTGCAGCATTATACCACATCAAAATAATTTTTTTGCACGACTGCTGTGTGCAGGGCATTTCGAACTGCGCCTAATAATGTTAAGACTGCTGCTTCAGTTTTATCTGTTTGTTAACAAAATTCTATAATCTCCGCTTTTCTCCGTACTATCTTTTCAGCTCAAAGCATAAATACTAAAACACTTAGCGAAAACGTATATCTTCTGAAACAATGACTGTACATTAAAATAATATACCACTGGTATACTTTAATTATTGTCACCTTTAACATTTATGACTGAAACGGCAGTAATAATCAAGTTGATCTTTGTTACATACAATATTTTTTTTTTCAATATTGTAAGTCATTAAGCATTTTGGGTGCAATTTCAGGTGAAACTTATCATCAATATGCCTGAGCATCTGGAACTTCAGCATTTAGTTGAATTGTCAGCGGGAAGTGGAGATGAAACATTACCAAATTTGCTGGAAAACAAACGGCCACTTATAAAGAGATGTCCCTACCTTGGATTGATACTCGCAACTCTATCTTCTTTATTCTTTTCTCTATGCTCCGTTATCGTAAAAAGCTTGGTAAATATAGATCCAACGCAACTTGCAATGTTTCGCTTCATAGGTGTATTGCTACCCACAATACCGATAGTTATATATACGGAACAACCTGTGTTCCCTCAAGGGAAACGAATGTTACTGGCTTTACGCTCGGTCGTAGGTACTGTTGGTCTTATGTTAAGTTTCTATGCATTCCGACACATGCCTTTAGCTGATGCATCGGTGATAGTATTTTCAGTCCCAGTGTTTGTTGCACTTTTTGCAAGAGTTTTTTTAAAAGAGCCTTGTGGAATTTGGAACACAATATCAATAATATTGACACTTGTTGGAGTAATACTTATTACACATCCACCTTTATTCTTTGGCAGTGATAAGGCTGAAAAGAATACTAATTACAGTAGTCTCGTTGGAGCTGTGGCTGCATTTATTTCAACAATATTTGGAGCCAATGCATATGTTCTTTTAAGAGTTCTCAAAGGGTTACACTTTTCTGTAATCATGACTAACTTTGGTGCTATTGCAATTTTGCAAACTTTATTTTATTCCATAATGTTTGGAATTTTATGCATGCCTAACTGTGGCACAGAAAGGTTCCTTGTTGTATGTCTTGCATTGTTTAGTTATTTGGGCCAAATTTTGCTTACAATGTCTTTGCAAATGGAACAGGCAGGACCTGTTGCTATTGCACGCTCTGCAGACATAGTATTTGCATTTTTATGGCAAATTATGTTCTTTAATGAAATCCCAAGCAAATATTCAGTTTTAGGGGCAATTCTTGTGCTGAGCTCTGTAATGCTTGTGGGTGTTCGTAAATGGGCTTTGGGCCTACCGGCAGATTCACAATTGCGAAAAAAGCTTGGTGTGTTGGCACAATAATAATTATCATAGTTACATTCCATCAAAAATCTCAATATTTTTTAGGGTTAAGGATACTATAGCAATCCATTTAAGTCACTAAAATTGCAAACCTCATCTAAGATTTCTAGTCATAATGTTTTTTGTCTAGTCAATATTGTGATGCCCAAAGATTTATCTAATTTATATCACATTAATAAGTATTAATAAGCTATTGAAATTAAGTGATTATGTATTATGATTTAAATTCACATTGTATTACTTTAAGTTACTTATATACACACATATAAGTATATTCACCTGTTTGTTTTGTTGTGATGTATTTAAGAGTAACAAATACAATAACTATTATAGTACTTATCTAATAATACTTTCACCCTAAAAGACTGTTAATTAGGTCCACATTTATCATTCAGTTGAGTATTTTCGCATGTTACAAGCTAATGTTCCTTGTTATTAATTAAATTTCTATTATTGTTGACTATTTTACATTTATCGAAGCACATTGTTTTAATATAATTTACAGTAAATATTCTACTTGAATAATAATCAAAATAAGAGTTATAGTTGTTTTGACCAATTTTAAGCTTTGTTAATAAATAAGATATAAGATTTTGTAACAATATTATTTTGCAATATAAGCTTCTGTGGAATATTTAGGAAAAGAATTTCATAATAGAAATTATAACATAGCCTTTATTTTTTTTAACTTTATTTTGTAATCATGTGCGAAAAATGATTGTGCTGAAGTTGTTTTTTGGTATAAATTATATCAAATAGCTCCATAGCAGATAAAATTAATAATAATTAGAATTCCAAGTGTGGACAAACAATCATTGGTAGATCTGAAGCTGTTATTTCTGATGTTCAAATACATTTTAAAAAGCTAAATGTTCTGATCTGTATATAATGAATAACTAAACTGTTAACATAATGAATTGTGATATTTATACTTCTGGTGTTACCAAGACTATGTATACTGCTTATCAAAATAAACAAAATGTGCAATATGTATTTTTATATTTTGCTTTATAGACCCTGATGTTCTCCTATCTGATGACTTCAGCATCTCTTAACTGTAAATTAATTGATTTAAAAAAGTTAATTATTTAAATTAATCAAAACATTTAAAAAGAGTTCAGACATATGATGGACGACATATTAATAACCGGAGTCCTTTCCAAATATATCAAGTAGATTGGCGATAGATTATACTTCTAAAAAACTTTTAAATTGCGCATTGAGAATCTAGTATATTTTTCGCCTTAAACATTACTTCAGTAAGTTACGCCATGCTATATACAGGTGATTGGAGAGTCGCCTTAGATATTAAAGAAAAGCACTCTATACTCGACTGCCATCATATTTATTTAATAAAATTAAAAGCATAGTTTTAACCGAAATTTTCCGATTAACTTATGAAGTGTGGCGGTACAGCGCAGCGATGCTTACCCAGCTGAGCACGCCGCAGGTCACTGACCTTTCCACTCCGGCTACGCCGTGTCCACTACAGTGAATATGAATTGCACAATATTTTTTTTTAACTTTAGATTATGTTTACTCCGTTGTGAATCAATATTTATTTATTATATTTTTTTGTTCACATATGATCGCTACATATAACGTCCTTGAGTATTGTTACCCTGTATATTACATCTTAACTGTCGTGCGAATTGGCGGTCTTCACATATCTCAGAAATAATATTTCATAGATATGCAGGTATCCTTACGGTATCCTTCACTGCAGAGCACGTGATAAATCAGCACTTAAAATTTAATTTAGAAAATACACAGACACCGGGGTTTGAATTCAGGTCGCCTCGAGTAAATAAAAATTAAAGTGATCGCCTAGATACTGACCTACTATAGCTAATGTCTGTGTATACACGCGTCGCGCTTGCTTCGCGCATCAAAACAAAACCGTTTCAAGTGATACAAAATAAATTTCTAAGGCGTGCAAGAAAGTGCTCCGTATTATTTACAAAACGCTGATTTGCATCGAGATTTAAAAATTCCTACATGGGCACCTTACTTCAGGGAATTGTCAATAAGACATTTTGGTAGAATCAAAAACTATCCCAATCCGTTGGTAAGATTTTGCAATTAATCTATACCACACCACCTCGGAATGTTCCACCGAGATTTCGTCGGGCAATGAGCGTAATATGCGATCCAGATGATGCTTACACTGTCAATGAACTGTTTTAATTCAGTTCATTTTTCGGATGAAGTTGTTAATGCAGCCGGGGCAACAGCGTGCTACCACTCAAAAAAGCATGCGTCGCGCGCGGTTCTAAATCAACTCTACTCTCGCAAGTTACGTAGATAATATGCAATGTAATATTAAATACCATTTTTGTGTAAGTTGTATATCTATGGTTTGACTTCTATCTCAAGCTTATTTATTTATTTAATCTTATTTGAAAATCCTTCCACAAATTCCACAACGAAGAAATCATCTTACAAACAAATGCAAATTTTGAGGACCTCGACAAATCATATTTTTCGGAAAAAATAAAAAATTAGAGAAATGTTGAAGTGAATAGAACTCATACTCGAGATACCCTGTGACAACTATTTAAGGAGATTAATATACTTACGGTTGCATCCCAGTATATATATTGTAACATTTTAT
>JAOCPS010000014.1:1099978-1117969 GCA_025505425.1 Graphium colonna
CAGGAAAAGAAAAGAATAGACATGCCATTCGGCATCCCCAAAAGTCATGCATAGTTTATTTTATGCTGACTTTATAAAGGGCAGTGGTACTTTCCCGGGCGAGCACGGCCGTGGAAGATAACAACTTTTCACAGCAAAAGCTGTGAAAAGTTGTTATGCTCTACCACCTACTAAATCCTTTTGAGAAATGGACCTATAAATGATTCCAGTATGCGACCGTACACATTTGTTACATACAATACAACGACACAATAATGTCTTCAAATTCTATAATCTGACAAGTCAACTGGACTTGATAAACGCTAAGCCGTGCAATAACTTACGAATCGGCGCCTACGCGGGTGATCTCATCGCGAATGGCAAAATGGCCACCTAGTTTAAATCGCAATACTGACAACGTCATTAACCTGTCACTGTCAAAGTGACAGTAAGTTGGGTTCGGATAATCTATAGATATATATAAAATTTAAGAGCCCGTTTGTGTTTCAAAAACAGTTTACTTTTACTAAATGTATATGAAAGTAATATGTCAATATTTTTTTATATATTTGGTAAATGTACAAGGACTGACTTAACGCTAAACATTATTTTCTTCCAGGATTTAGGGTTATGTGTCAAAAATATAAACCAAAAGTAATATCACGCGCAGGAAACAGCTTATATTTAGTTAAATATAGGAGTGACCCTTGATTTTGGATAAAACAAAAATTTCTATATCAATATTGATCACTATAGAGTCTTGCGATTATTTTTATTTTTCATCTGCACACACTTATTTTCGTAACTTATAACATTTGTTAAATCTACAATATAAACGTTAAGCTTATATTGTTGCTGGAAATTCACAATATATTTAGTAAAAGAAAATTATTTTTACTTTTGACAAAGAGTCACAGAGAAGCAATTCCAAACTTAAATTTTTGTGAATAAAACAAATAGGTAAAGTATAAAGGGATTTTTTTAGCATTTATTACGATAAATTACATTCAGTGAAGAAGCAAATGACAGAATTATTCTATCGAATAGGGAATAAAAGGGCCAGGTGGATATCAAATGGTTTACTCAACTGAAATTGACAATAGAGCAAGCATTGTGGTGGCAACACTAGGCGGTGATTGTCAAAAATTTACGACCGGAAGTCCGTTAGTGTAACCGCAGACGCAAACTTCCATGGGAAATGGCCGTTGCGCCCTTGAATTTATAGAATCGGATCGATTGTGACGCCTTTAGCTCTAGCTTTTGATACGCCCGACTCCATAATGAATAGAAATAGATAAAAACTTACAGAAAGAAAAAAAATCCTTTCAGCAGATCAAACGAAAAAGATTGATTTAGTTACAGTGTCATTAGTCGGAAAATTATATAGTCGAATATTTTTTATATTATTACTAGCTGTTCTTCGCGTCTGCACTTGCTTTTTTGCCAATTTTTTTTGATATGCTTAAAATTGATATTATATTTTTAAAACCTCCTAATAAATTATCTGTGAGTCAAATTTCATTCCGTATTCATCCGCGTAAACGGATCTCAAAAAATCTAAATATACATACATGCTTTTGAATTTATATTATTAGTTTTCCCTTATATTTATAATTTATTTTAATTGTCTGTTTTTATAATTTTTTCTATATCAAAAATAGCAATATTTATTTTCATTTTTAAGTCTGTTTATGATCATTGGCGCAATAGCTAAGCTGTTTGCTTCAGCGGTACGAGTCGTGGCTCTGATTCCTACTTGAAATAACATTTGTACCAACAGATTGCTTCAGATCACGGAGTTCGTATATTTGGATTTTTATTTATTTAAAGTCTATTGTAAATCCTTATAATTAGGACACACAAAGTTAACTTAATGCCTTAAGGTGTACTCTACCTATATCTTTTTTTATGGAATGTGGCCGAGTGTGGCCGTAGAAGTACAGCAAAAGCTGAGCGAAGATGTTATACTCTATCACCTCAAAATCTATAGTTTTTAAATCGCCTTTGCCGTATAAGCTATAGAGCTTGGCTTATATAATTAATGCATAAGTTTTTTCAGGCCTTTTTTCTATTTTCACAGTATTTTTTCAATAAGAGTGTGGACGTCTTCTTCTTCTGGAACTATCTTCCATTACTGGTCGATGATTATTAAATTTACCTGAAAATTTGTCAATATTGTTTTAAACGTCCTCCATCGCGATCTATTTAGCGCCATTTTACGCCAATCGGTAGCTCCCAACTCAAACACATTTTTTTCCTATCATCCTATCCTCTCGTTTCGGAGGCTAAGACCCATTTTGGGTCGCTGAGCTATAGGAGTGAGTGTAAGTGAGTAAGTTTGAAACGTAGATCGCTTGCTTTATTGTACTACAATATACAAATATATCAGTACAGGAAATTATTGAAAGTAATCATCCCGTTTCGGAAAACTCCGTTATTGTTATCGAGAAAAGATCTAAATTCTTATCCAACACAGCTTTGCTGTACTTCTACGACCACGCTCGCCCGAGGAAGTACCACCGCCGTATAAAGTCGGTATAAAATAAAGTATGCCTGACTTTTGGGGATGCCGGATGGCCACGTCTACCCTTTTCTATCCCCCCTCCAAATCCTTAATCCCGACCTCGTCCTATGCAATAAACCTATCCAATTTCCCAGGTGGATAATTCACTCGCAGCTCTTCGGATGTTGCGTATGTCTACAGGGGATCGCTTGCCATCAGGTGAACTTCTGGTTTGTCTTTCTTTCTATAAAAGGTAAAAATATGGGTAAAACGATTTATCGGTGTACATTTTTCTCTAGCTATAAAAGTATATCACAGATAAATCGTGTCATCGAAACACTTCTGTTCAGACGTAACTCGTGTAAAAGTGAATTACAATTACATAGAGTAGCACGAAAAGTCGCGTGACAGAGACATCGGTTGCGTCAAATAATCCATCGAATGATTGGACGATCAGCAACGGTCGAATGACCACAGTGTATGCAACAATAGAATGATGGTGGATATTCCCATGGAGTCTGTTAAAGATGCAAAGAGGAAGCGCCATTGCGTGTTAACGTTTTTGTGGCGACTTGTTTTTTTTGTTTCTAACGCATTCCATAGGATGTATGCATTATTGATGAGAATTGTGTGGTTTTTCATAAAGCTCTTGCTTTGATGGTACTTACGAGTATATTTCTATAAATATTTTTTCAATGTCAGTTAATAATTTACACAACAATTTTCAATGATTCACAGTAAGTAATTTCGTGAGGGGGTTTTCGAGCTGTTTATTTACATCAGATGAATAATAATAAAAAGACATACATACTTATACCCCATCAGTTTTCTTCTATACGATCTTAAATATAAATTATTACAGTTAACAAATGAAGCTACTGGAATTTCGTATCGTATCATATATTTGTTACATGGGTTCTCCATAGAATACGTTATAATAAAATATACAAATGTTCCATTTTTATTTGATTTATAATATCTGTGAGAATTGGGGAAGTTGGGTGTTTCCCGTCAGTTAATGTACTTGTCACAAGTTAGGGTGTCAGCGGTTTTCAAGTTTAGGTTCTTGTGGCAAATTTGATTGTATGGGGTCAATCTAGGTGTTTGTGAAAAGTTTGGATGTCTGTGGTAATTTTGAATGGTTGTGACAAGTTTGGGGGACTGTGTTCAGTTTAGGTGCTTATGGCAAGTTCGGTTATTAGTTGCAAATCTAGGTATTGGTGGAAAGTTTAAATTCTTTAGTCATTTGGATCGTTGTGACAAGTTAGGGTAACTGTGGTCAGGATAGGGGCTTGTCGGAAGGTAGCAGATATATGGTCAGTTGCCAAACTGTTGAGTTGTCTCAATGTCTTCGCAGTCCTAACCACATATATTATATAACATTGTGTATACACATATAATGATTTACTGTATATTTTGTAATATATCTACGATGTGTATGTTCCGCGGATTGTATAACAAAGCCCGTCATGAGTCTTTATGGCGTTAACATGTTGTTGTGAAATTTGTCGGATAGGCTGGGACGAGCCTGTGAATTATGCAATGCATCTGCTTTGAACGTCTTGACGTATTTGACCCAATCAATGTCTATTGATGTGACAGGTCAAGCAACAAATTCGTTGCCTATCAGTTTACCTAGACTTTCTATAGGGTGCATAAAATAGATAAATTATCTTTAGCAAGACATAGAAATAGTGAAATAACTCGAATGCTACACTCAATATCTAACAAGTTCTTCATTGTAGAAATATACTCCATCAGATAAGAAAATGAAAGCAATCCATAAATATCGGAGACATTAACGAACACTCCTAAATTTTGTTATTTTTATTTAAAAAACAAACTAATGAACTGTTTTTTCCGAAAATTTTATAGGACTATACTCGTATATGAAGAATGCTATATCATATAAGAAAATAATTTTTGAAATTGCTTAATATATGACGGGATACGCGTAAAATAAATAAAATTAATTTTGGATTTTGTTTGAAAAGTAAAACTACTGAACCGATGTTCCTGAAGATTTTATGGAACCATTCCGTGAGAATTAAGAAAAAAGATTTTTTTAAATCTGCTTATAGATAGCGGACGTACATAAAAAAACATATGAACATTCGAATTGAGAACCTTCCACCTTTTTTGAAGTCAGTTAAAAATAGATAATATCGTAACGAATAGTAAATATGAATAACTTTCGCGTAGTCCTGACCTTCTAATGCTCTATAACAGTACGTTGTACCATTATAAAATTTTAAGTATAATGCACTTGTTGCAGCGCATAAATTTGTGCTTCATTGTGTATGTCTCGCAAGTAACTCTAATTTGACTGTTCTCCATGACTGGAATTCGATCAGGAGGACATAATATCACATATCTGTTAATTCAATGCGCAAAGACCCAAAGTCGATTTTAAACTTGCAAAGTGTGCAAAGAGGTGCAGTGTTAGTAATGGATCTACACTTTTTCGGAAAGGTGATCTCGATCGTCGTCATCACCCTGCCATCTTTTATGGCACTGCCTTTAATAAATGAAGTAAGATAGAAGATCGCGTATGCTTACGGAAAAGCGTAATTTTTTTTTATGGAAAGGAAGACAAACGAACAGACTTTTCACCTGATAGTAAGTGATTCCGTCGCCCATAGACACCAGCAACATTTCACAGTTGCAAGTGCGTTGTCAACCTGGGATATTGGACAGAATAGGTTTATTGGATACGATTGGGTCGGAATTAAGTATTTAGGAATAGGAAAAGAAAAGGGTAGACATGGCCATCCGGCATCCCCAAAAGTCATGCATACATTATTTTATGCCAACTTTATAAAGAAAGGGTGGTGGTACTTCCCCGGGCAAACACGGCCGTAGAATTGTAGCAAAAGCTGTGAAACATGTTATGCTCTACCACCTGAAGTTAAGAGCAAAGAGGCACCATTGCGTGCCCTGAAAATCCCGGCGAAAAAAAAAAGCGAAAGCGGGGGCACAAAAAGTTGGACGAAGAAGCCGCGACTCTTACTCTCCGACTTCAATTAGCGTTGTGCAACGCGACCAGTCTTTCAGTCCAGCTCGTGTCTTTTTAACCAGCTTAAAAAAAAGGAAGTTCTTAAAATAGTATGTTGCTTTTTTAGGTACGCTCGTGCGTATTTGTGCACCGATGTCATTTTTTTTTCATTTGTAAGAATACACTTCTGAAATGATGCAATCATTTGAGTAGATTGTGTTTTCAAATTAAAATAATTGATAAGTATATGTGTTGAAAGTACACTTTTAAGGTGTAAGTAACACAAGATAGGTTAACTTGATAGTTTTTCAAAAAATTATCTCGTTATGAATTAATGTAACAGTGCATTCATATTGGCGACTGACCAAGTCCGTAATGATAAGGCTGAGGGTTATGAAGCCCCCAACAATGGAGATACAAATCGTCCAATCAAGGAAGAGAACGAAAAATATTTCAATAATCCATTAACATTTCATATAGTGATAACAGGACACTATACTATATCAGACTCGAAGGCAATGTCGGAAATATAGTTTATTTTTTTTATTTATTTATTGGATATGTGAACAATACAAATTGATAACAATATCACCAAATTCATCGGGATCGCTTACCATCAGGTGAACCGTCTGCTCGTTTGTCTTCCTTTCTATAAAAAAAAGTAGTGTAGCAAGATATAGTATAATACAGCTGCTTCTGGACTCAAAGTAGTTTGTTCAGAGAATCAGTTAACTCGCTAGAACTGCAGCAGCATTTGTATAGCAAATTTCAGGCGGTAGAGCATAAATCTTTGCTCTTGCGGCCACGCTCGTCCGGGAAAGTACCACCTTCCTTTGTAAAGTCGGCGCACGCACAACACACAACGCATTCGCAACTTTCCGGGTGTTGCGTGTGTCCATGGGCCACGGCATCACTTACCATCAGGTGAAGCGTCTGATCATTTGTCTTCCTTTCCATAAAAAAGCATAACTTCGCCGTCGACATAACGGTGTGGTGTTGTTTCTTCCGGTGATTACGCAAAACTTCCGAATGCATATCATTAACCCTTTTTTTTATCCGACGCATGAATATACATCGCGTACTGACGGAAAGGCAATCAAATGTAATTATTTATTTGAATAAATAATAAATAAGGCCTCAAGATATTTTCCGGTTTGGTTATAGGTGATTCATAAAAAAATTGTAAAGTAGAAAGAAATTTGGGCATATTATAATAAGACAAAATAGTTTTTTACTATTTCTTAGACCAGATCTATTTTTATTATTTATCCATTATGTAAGTTTGGATATCTTTTTTACAGTAGAGCATAACATCTTTTCACGGCTTTTGTTGCACTGCTACGGCCACGATAGTCTGGGTATGTACCACCCTTTACAAGTCGGCATAAAATCCCATCTCATGCAATAAACCTATTCTATCCATTTTTCAGGGTGTCAACGCACTATCGACTCTTCGGATGTTCTCTGTGTATGGATGTGGGGATCGCTTAACATCGTGTGAACCGTCTGCTCGTTTGTCAACCTTTCCTTAAAGCGTTGCCTATATTCAATCCCTGTATATCAATTACATCCCATTCTTCGGACACTATGAGTCAACTCCTATAAATAACCAGACCTAATGCTTCGTAGTAAACTATGGAATGTGTAGAGACTATCATTATTATCTATACATTGTTTTAAGGTCACTTTCTGTCAGACAGCTTTTAACTTTCTTGTTTACTTACATTAACACTCTGATATTAATAAGTTGTGGAATAAATATTGGGGATTGAGAGAAATTATGAAAAATAATACAGTAAACTTAAATAAAAAGAAACGCATATACGGAGCAACAGTATTACCATGCCTTGCATATGGTTGTCAAACGCGGTCGGAAAGAAAAGAGGACGGAGAAAAGATTGCTACCTGCCAATGTACAAAGGAGAGGAGCATGCTTGGAATAAAAGTGTCAGACCACATTCGCAACAGTGACACCAGAAGAAAAACAAAAATGATAGATGCAAGGAAAATAATTAGATTACTCTAATAACACTGGGCAGGACATGTTAGTAGAATGAACGATAGGTATACAAAACGTCTAACAGAGTGGATACCAAGGGACAGGAAAAGGAGAAAAGGGAGACCAGATAAAAGATGGAGAGATATTTTCAGCCACAGGTGTGGTTATCAAAGAAAAGATATGTGGAAAAGTTTAGGAGAGGCCTACGCCGCAGAGGCGATAACTACCAGCAAGCATTAAAAATAAAATTGTATAGGCATATTTTTTAGGTTCTTAGATTTAATTGTAATGATTTATTTTTATATGTTATTAGTTTAAAGTTCTTTTTATTTTTGATGTAAGTTAAGGAAGTAAAGGCTGGTTTTATTTATTTTATTTATTAATGAGTGTTGTATTTTACGCTAAAACGTCCTACTCATTTAGTACACATATCTCTCATTGTCTCGATCCAAACCTTTTGATATAGTCGCCAATATTAAAATTTTTTGAGATAGTAGAGCATATCATCTTTTCACAACTTTTGCTGCGCTTTAACAGCCGCGTTCGTCCGGAGAAGAACCACCGCCCTTAACGAAGTCGATAGCAATGTATGACTTTTGGGGATGTTGAATGGCCATGTCTCCCCTTCTTTTTTCACACTCCTTTTCCCTCCAAATCCTTAAGCCCGATTTGCCCTTTCCTATAACCCCATACTATTCTATTTCCCAGGTTGACAACGCACTCGCGACTCTCCGGATGTTGTGTGTGTCCGTGGGTGACGGGATTGCTTTACTATACCTGAGAAATTGGATAGAATAGGTTTATTGGATATGACGGAGTCGGGATTAAGGATTCGGAGGGGGGGGGAGGAGTGGAAAAACTTTGCACAATTAATTTTATGCCGACTTCATATAGGGTGGTGGTGCTTCCCGCGGCCGTAGAAGCGCAGCAAAAGCCAGTCAGCTATTATTTATTATTAAGGAAATAAAATGTAGGATACCTAAGAACTTTCAGGCATGTTGATTGTGATAGCAAATGAATTTAGGAAAACTTGAAATTGAAACTAATTTGGGACGCAGTCATTTCAACGAATTATTGCACTTTAGATGGAATGATATATTGATAAATTCTTACAACAACACCTAACATCAATTTATAAAAGCTAAAATTACTGTGATTACTATTAACAGACGCACTCGAACAAAATATTGCAATCGATTGTGAATTTCGTATTTTTGAATTTAGAACATTACCGTTTTAACACACACTGCTACGAAAGTAGCAACTGTGCCATACCAATTTACAAGATGGCCGTTAGCTGTTATGGCGGCAAAAGATGAGCCAATCATAGCTTTTTTTTATATCCGCACTGCATAATATTCATACTTCCATCTATTTAATAGTTAAGTTTAAACAAGTGTTTAAAATAATTAAATGTTATATTTAAATAAAAGTCACAAAATTTTCGTCAAACATGTCGTTGAACAAACAAAGCGGTTCATAATTTTAATAAACATGTCTATTATCTAAAATATCTTTATTATCTATCTATATATTACTTACGTTTCCTTTGTTAATCTATTACTTTTTCGATTTTCTAAACTTATTATATATATTTTAATTTCCCTTACGGTACACTTATTTCGTTTAGCTAACTTAAATTTTAAACCAGCAAATACATATGTGTTGTATTAACTACTATTAGCATATTTTAAATATTTCTTTTTTTAAACATCCTATGTACAGACACACCGGGTTTTTGATTTTTTTACATAAAATATACAATAAATATAATGGGAAAAGATATCTTAATACAATATGGACTAAAACATATTAATCATTATCTGCATTAATATATAAAAAGCTATAAATTTTAGATAAGGTAGATGTGACAATTTGCAAATTTGTTATTTATTTTAAGGAGTCAATTTGTTATAATCGATTTTCAGGTATAGCAAGTTTTTTCATGCAAGTGAAACCGTCAGCAATATTACCATTTACGTCATATCATCAAGTAGTTATAGAAAAAAAAATTAAAACGAATGGCGTATATGCGTCAATGGAATACAATGGAATATTCATCTAATTAAAGGAATATCGCTGAATAGTTTTGGTACCCAAACAAGGTTAAGAATGGCCGCAATAAAAACTCATTTTGTCTTCATTTCATACAGCACCTGAACAATAAACAATTAATTTTTAAATTCGTATGGGCTTAAGCTGAAAGTCCTAAGTTAAGACTAAGCAGTGTCATTTCATTTGGGTGATTTTTCATATATCACCATCCAATGAAATCGTGCAAATGCAATCGACTTGTATCATGTAACTTTGACGAAACTTCGTACAGATATCGTTAGCGCGTGATTGAACATACGGAGCAAACGTATACAATACAAGCGAGTTTCAAAGTAAACTGGATTTTTCGTTTCATTTCGATTTACGCGTGAATAGTTATCAGCGTGTCACAGAATAAGGTAGAGATAGTAAAAAAGATTTCTGCCAATAATCGTGCGCCTCCATGCGTAACTTATGGCGTCGTGCATTCCTCGCTGCGTTGCGGACGGTACATTAGCGGAGTTGCGTGCAATGGACATCGTTGTAAATGTTTTACGACGAGACAGCGATAAATATAAAGTTAGAAGCGATGTACATTTTCAAGGATAGTGTTATGTTTACAAAACACTAGTTATATTTATTGAAGATTGTAAGAGTGTCTTGGCCGAATTTCTATTATGGCGGCTAATCTATCAAAGAGCAGCCGACTTCTCGCTGACATTCTGGCCAGAATAGTTATACAGTGAAACCAGGTTAAGTGGGACCTGGATAAGTGAGAAATCTCTGTTAATGTTTCAATGAGGTCCTGTTTCTTTTTCATTCAATTACCTCTGTTAATGGGACTTTTTGAACCTGGTTAAATGTGATTTGAATTCTTAGACTTTTTCGATGTTTACCTCTATAATTGGGGCTCTGTGACTCAATCACCCGTATCAGTGAGACAATTGATCAAACTTATTCTATCGAGAATCAGGTTTCAGCAATCGATTACAAACAAACATAATCGATTACTTTAAGCCATTGGTTTTAATAGAAAGGTAGACAAACGAGCGGACGGTTCAGCTGGTGGTAAGTGATCCCGTCGCCCATAGACACAAGCAATATAAGGAGAGTGCGTTGTCAACGTAGGAAATTGGGTACAATAGGTTTATTGCATAGGATATGGGAAGTGGGAAAAAAAAAGGATAGACATGGTCATCCGGAATCCCCAAAAGTAATGCATGCTTTATTTATGCCAACTTTATAAGGGGCGGTGGTACTCCCCCGGGCAAGCGCGGCCGTAGAAGTGCATCAAAAGCTGTAAAAAGATATTATGCTCTACCTCTAAAAGTTTTACCGTATTGTTTTTTTCGACACAATACATTATTTAAGTTCATTCATACCTACGTTAAATTCATAACACCAAAATACGCGTTTTCATTAACACAACCACCTCTAAAAATGGAATAGCGAAACATTTCGACCCCTGTAAGCAGAGTATAATTTTAAACCTGTTTAATTGGAAAACTGGATTATTTGAAACCCTCAATAATTGGCACATATATATTGGTCCTTTGAGATGTCAATTAACCGGGTTATACAATTAATCAGGCGCAGAACCGATTTTTAACACGTTCTTCCTTCAAGGACTGTCTTTTATTCAGCAGTATTCTTCCGAATAATAAGACGATCTATGCCCCCTACAGCCTTTCAATAACCAAGTCGAAACCTGTCATAAAATACGAGTAGTTATTCATTCTGTGCAATTTGAATTTTACTGTTTTTTTTAATTTTTTCTCTAAAACTACTCTTTTTGTTGTCCTATTCTTTTTTACTAGTTTTATAAGATATGACGAATTACTGTTCTTGGTTTTTTTATTTTTAATTTTTCATTCGGTTAAGTAAAGTTAAAATAAGTTTTATGTGTATTTCTTTTTTATATTTTTATTTTCTGTCTATTTTATGTTTTTATTCGGTTAAGAAAATTTAAAATCAGTTCTATGTTTTTTATGTCTATTTACCATTTTGTTTCTAATTTACGTACCATGTAATCTTTGCTACTCTGTACCGATGTTAAATTGTAACTAGATGTTAAAGATATTGTAATTGATGCTCACGTCATAGGAATTGCCTAGTGCGGGTGACATAGGTCTTAGCTTTTGCTTCACTTCTACGGTCGCGCTCGCCCCGGGAAGTACCACTCACACTTTACAAACGCGGCATAAAGTAAAATATGCATGACTTTTGGAGATGTCCGATTGCACTGTCTACCCTTTTCTTTTCCCACTCCTTTCCCCTCCAAAGCCTTAATCCCGACCCCATCCTGTACAATTCTATTCAATGTCCCCGGCTGAGAAAGCACTGTGTGTCTGTGTGCGACGGGATCGCGTACCATCAGGTGAACCGTCTGCTCGTTTGTCTTTCTTTCCATAAAAAAACATAGTGTTTAAAAAAAACAAATAACGTTTTTTTACTGAGTGTCTACGATGTGAATTGAGAGATATAAAGTAAAATACGAACCTAGGCATTGGCACGTCTGACACAACGTTAATAAGTAGACGGCGCACTGAAAGTAGTCACGTCTTGTATTAGACGTTCGAGTTGTTGGACGATAACTTTCCATTACCGCGAATTCCTGATAGCCTGGTACTTGGTGTGATTAAGTAAAGGAGATCGGAATTTGCAATGCTTGTTAAGTTTTCACAATTCAGTTATGTTCGCCTGGTACTGCCTACTCTATATTGCATGCAATCAAGGCTTGAATAATTTAAATAAAAGCATGTCATTCATTAGTTTGGAAATTAAAGTTTGTAAATTTGTATTAACGCATTTAAATAAAATAAAGCCATCCTGACCGAATTACGGCCACGGCGGCCAATCAATCTGAGATTAGCAAACTGCGCAGGAGATAATATAGTGCACAAGCGCAGACATACTCTCTGTTCCTTTATTCTCATAGCCCGATGTGACGGATATCCTACATGATCGGAATGAGATTAAGCGCAGGGCCGACTTTCTACATGCCTATCCGACGCATAGATCATCTTTCTTTTCAGGCAATCGGGTGATCAGCCCGCATTGCTCTAATCCAACCAAGAAACAACAACACAAAGTCACTCCCTCCGACCACGTATCCACGACCTCCGGTTCACAAAGCAAAGGCTGCTACCACTAGGCTGCGGAGACGGCTTATGCATGCACAAGATGGAAATAATTCACTGTCAAACTATGTTTTTCTCGCACAGTTTGTTGACCACCACAGGGTGGGTACTAGACCATCCTAGAGTGTGCACGCCCCCCCCCCGCCCTCCTATATATGCCTAGGGCTAATGACGCTGCAACCTATACTTTAGTACCCGTACTGTTTGTGTCATATACCTACAGCATTTTAACTCCCTCTGAGGCTTACTTGTAATGATCCGAACTTAAGCAAACCAGAAGTTGAACGTTATAACCTAACTTTGGATAGGTGTAACGGTGTCTAATCACTATAGCAGAAGCTCATTTATGCTTGAAACAGGTCCATGAAATCGAATCTGTGTCAGATCTCGCGCTTAGTTTGTAAGGTCTCAAAGAGCTATGAGGATTAAAGAAGATACCTAAAACCTGTAAACCTCTTCACTACAAGAGCCGTGGAACCTCAATGTCCGGGCGCTCGTCTATAATTTTGTTTACTCGAGACGAACCTGAGTTTAAATCCTGGAGCCAGCACTAATGAAATTGCTAAGTTTCTAATTGTAATTTTAAGTGCTAATTTTCCAAGTGCTTTGCGGTGATTGAAGAAATATCGTGAAGAAACCAAAATATCTAAGAAATAATATTTCTCAAATATGTGAAGTCTGCCTATGTACACTGGGGCCTCGTCGTGGACCATACCCTATACCCTCTGTCTAGATCGTTTTTCCCAGCGGAGGGACAATTTAAAAATAGGCTGTTACTTAATATTTTCTATAATATGTCCTGCTCAATTGATTGATCTTTTATAGTCCGTCAACTATTCGGTCTGGAAGTTGTTTTTTTTTAATTTATATTGTGACATCCGATGAAGTTATTGTAAACTTAGTTACAAAACCGTCAGTAACACGACAATGTCGTGACAATAAAATTCTATTATTTATAAAGAAATCCATAAAAGGCGTTGCACATTTATAGTAAACAAGCTATTGTCTTACAGCATGATGTAACGGAGCCATTTTGTTTGTATTGTTAGATGCAATAGTGAAATGATTGATGTACAAGTGAAATCTGATCGAAGACATCCAAACAAGTTGTATGCTACACTAACTGCTCTCTGCAGAGTCACTCGTTTTCGTTGCAACATTTTTCATTGATAATCCGCTTCTATTGGCCATACCTTGATGTTAGGTACCCTACCTTGACTCTATCTCGATATATGGGCTATTACACTCTAAAAGTATTTTTTTAATTCAGATCACTAGTTCCTGAGAGCGCGTTCAACAAAACCCTTCATCTTAATAATATTTGTATAGATTAGTTAGCAACAAAACAACAGGTACTCTCAGTACCTGTTTGAACTTCAGCCACAGCGGCCAATGTACTAGAAATCGAAGGCTGCGCGGTAAATATTACAGAGCACTAGTATACGCGTCAATATATTTTATAATAATCATTAAAGATGGATGGTGGTTTAAGATTTCTCGATTTCTGTTTGATGTCAATAGTGGGTTGCGATATTGTAATGTGCTTGTACTAAACAACGGTTTTTTTCAATTTATTTTTATATAGAATTTTTAGGTAATATTTTCGATTTAGAATTGATATAGTAAAATCAATTTACATACAGTTCTTGCTTTATTGCTTTAGTACTAAATTATTGGCTAGTATATGCAGGAAAGTTAGTTAGCTTTAACACCGAAATGGCTAAAAGTAAGGGCAGGTGCGCACTGCGGCAACACGCCGCGCACTGAAAAGTCGCAATGTGATATTGTGACAAAACAACTAATCAAATGTTGTTGTTTACTCGTAAATGCAGTTGCATTTGATTGGCACTAAACAAAACAACATCAGCGTATTATCTTCACTGCTGAATGTAAGCCAACCAAGGCGCGCCAACTATCCCGTGCTGGCCATGTCTCCAGACGTACCTATGGCCGATGGAGCCAACAAGTGTTAGAGTGGAGACCGCGTTTAGGCAAACGTAGTGTAGGACGTCCTGTAGCACGATGGACTGACGTCGTTCGTCACGACTTGAGACAGGTGGCGGGTAATGGATGGATGCGGGCTGCTCTAGACCGGGATTTGATTAGCAATTGTGATGTTTTACGCCAATGTGACATCTCACCGCGGCGTTTCGTCGCAGTGAGCGCCAGGCCTAAAAGTAAAAGTGTCGTATTATAAGTTTAAAAAGTTTGTAGTATTTCAAAAACGCTTCATCATTAGTTTTTCAAGGGCGGCTGTCCTCGTTTCAGTTTATGTGATTAATTTTCTTTTGGTTTTTACTGTAAATTTTTTAAAGTTTATGTTTGTTAGATAGTTATTTAAAGCCGGCAATGCTCTTGTAACTCTCCTCTGGTATTCCGGGAGTCCAAGGGCGGCGGTGATGACATAACATCAGGTGAGCCGTTTGCTTGTTTGTTTCCTTCTACAAAATATATTTATATGGATACTCAAAATAAAATTGGTATATTGATATGGAATCGGTGAGTTTACAATTTTCTATTAAGAGGGAAATCAGGTTACTCGGCCGTAGCAAGTTTGTTGGACGCAATGGATGCGGTTAGCTCTGTAATTGGTAAAAGTCGATGATTCTTGGTTTAGGGTTGAGTAGACCTTCATATTCAAGTTTGTGTTCCTAACATTAAAATTGCTTATGTATCTATACGTATATTTACGTATAGATACATAAGCTTAGGCTTAAAATATTTTTGCGTTTCTTTTATAAAAATAATTATGATATTTAAAAATAATACTAATCCAAATTAGTTAAATAAAAAATTCATTAAATTTAAACATGGACAACATCTACAATAATATTATTTTCACAGAAAATTCGACTCCGAAACAGACTTCAAACGCATCAGTAGTTAAGTTTTATAACATATCTTTAACGTTTATTTTGATTTAAAACACAAACGGTCCGTCCAATTTTTTGTGACTACCTTGAAAATGTGTATGCACATATTAAAACAGGTGTAATAAGAACCTCTTCCATTTTTGGAAATCGGTTTAAAAATTTGCATTGTCATGGTCATACAAATTAGTGTTTTTTTTTTCAATAAAACGTTATTTTTCATGCCTTGAGTTCTTTTCGTTAAGTTTAGTGAGTAAGGAAATGTATTTTTTCTAGAACTAGAATGCACGAGCAGACGGTCGTTTCTGCTGCAATCCCATTTCGTGCCTCTAGTTGGTTATTAGCACATTGTATTTGCTCGAATTCGGAGTTGACAATTGCCTTATGCGCGCACGTTATGCCCATCTGTTTAAACATAATGTTAACGTCATCTTCGTTCGGTCCGGTGTTGCCATTTTAGTAATTTTACCAATAAATGCGGAAATTTATTTTGTCGTGCTTATTCAAAAATCTGAATGGATGTAATGGATTGTGTTAGGTATAGTTTAGTAGGTAATATTTAATTATTATTCAGTCAATATATTCGTAGTGATATTTCCGATGGTAAAGAAAAAAAAATTGTATACAACTCTTGCTGTACTCATCGTCCTGCTGGCCTCTTGTTTTTTGATCACGGACTATGGATAATCTATTCTATCCACGGCTGGCAATGAACAAGTAAATATCTAGATCAGTGGGTCCTAAACTTTTTGGTCCACCGTCCCTTGTTTAGAAAATAAAAACTTCCAGCGCCGCCTAAAAATTTATAACCTTTAAAAAAAACGATACAATCTGAAAGAGCACTAGAGCCCAATTTAAACCATTGTTTAAATTGCTTCAGCGCCTCTCATGGGCGCTAGCGCCCACTCTGGCTCTAGAAAATATCGGTGTCTATGTTCATACATAGACACCGATATTTTCTAGAGCCAGACTGTTATCGGTCAACATTAAGTCAATAATTCCTAACCAAATATTTTGATACGCAAATTACCAACAGCTATTTTTAAATTACAATTTTGGTTAATGTATTGAGTTCAATCATATACAAAATGTTTTTTTTTGTATGGAAAGGAAGACAAACGGGAAGACGGTGACATCCGGAGAGTCGCGAGTGCTTTGTCAACCTGGGAAATTGGACGAATAGGTTTATTGGATAGGACGAGGTCAGGATTAAGGATTTAAAAGAGAAAGGATTGGGAAAAGAAAAGGGTATGGCCATCCGGCATCCCCAAAAGTCGTGCATACTTTATTTTATGTCAATTTTATACAGGGCGGTGGTGCTCACCCAGGCGAGCGCGGCCGTAGAAGTTCAGCAAAAGCTGTGGAAAGATGTTATTCAAAAGTAAAAAGTGTTTATCACAACATTCTGAGGTGTCTACATTTTAAACAAACATGTGGTAACACTGCTTAAAAGTCGTCGATAGCAAATCGATGTTAACGTGTAGGTACACAATCACACAAAGCGTCGTTTCAAATTTGAACAGTTTCCATTTTGAGTACACTCGAGTATATGTTCAGAAATAACAGAGATTCTTGTTTACAGCTGTTACAGCAGCACTAACATATTTAAAATAATAATGCACAGATGACGCTTTATTTCTATCAACATTAACAGAAGAGAGTTAAGTAAGTTACCCCAGAAAATATTACTTACGATCAGCCAGTTTATTCTGTGATAAGTGATAATAATGGTTTATAGGAACCCCGAATACCTTTTGGGTAGATTTTTATTGCCAAATTTAAAATGTCGACGGCATGCAAAAATATAATTATTTTAAAATTATGACAGTAGAATACAAGAAAAACCTGCCAAGAGCGTGTCGGGAACGCACTTGAGTTCCGTAGCGGTTCGATGGTCCGTACGACCGCTTGATAAAATAAATACCGACAAATTTCATTTTGCGGTCGACTGTCAATCCATGTATGAAACAGAGTTCGCTTTAGTTTTCCTTTAAAGTACTTTGTTAGAGGTATATGTCACATTTGGGGGATGCTCTAATTTTAGCTTTGTATTAAGATATTTTTGGGACTGGGAGGTTTGATCTACGTAAAAGTTTTTGTTGCATTTTAAGAGACCTTTACAAAAATACAATGGGGTAAATCGAAAACTTTTAATTTTGCGGCTGACTCGTACAATCTGTTAGGGGGACTGCAACTGCATAAGTTTGTCGAGTTGTATAAAAATAACTACGTATGATAACGAGCGCGCTATAATTTCCCTTTAAAGTACTCACTTATAGGTATATATCATATTTTTTGCAGAATTATGTAGTAATATTTCAAAAGTTAAAGGGGGGGGGGACGCTCTAATTTTAACTCTGTATCTTGGGACTGGGAGGTTTGGGTCACATGGTTTAAAGAAAGTTTTTATTGCATTATAAGAGACCTTTCCAGCGATATCCAACTCGATGGGTGAGTCAAAAAAAAGTTTT
>JAOCPS010000014.1:1139676-1160664 GCA_025505425.1 Graphium colonna
GTAGGTTTAAACCTGAGTCTATTTGAAAACGTTGCATATAAGTTAGTCATTTCAGCCATAGTCCGAAATAGCTGTTTCGGCACATACCTGTAATAATAATCCACTGCGACTTCGATTCTTGGATCCACGGCTATTGGTGGAAACCAGTCTGATGCTATATTATTTACTAGACTCCTTTGTCTCCATCTAATATTCTGCTTAGGCGTAACATTCTGTAGAATAGGATCATTGGAAGAAGGTACTTCTGGGACCACTTCATTGCAGCTCTCAGGGATTTCTAATCCTATCCACGATGAGCTAGGCACTTCATCGTCATCTAAATCAGGCAGGTATATCTCTCGCTGGTTGTTATTTAAAACATCTGCACCGACTCGAACAGACTGCAACTCTCGTTCAGGCGCAAATCCATAACTTTCTTCGTCATCAGATGATAACTCCAAATCCGAGAGATTTCTTTCATTTATAGCTCTCAGGGCTTCTGATGAAAACATTTTTGGGATCCTTTTATCTGAAAATGTGTATAAATAACATCTTACCACAATTTATAACATAAAAACATCAAATAATTACCTATTTACTATTTACACACTATTTAGGATAAACAAGTATGTAACATTCACAAATCGCAAATATATTATTTACGCCTGATGTGTACATTTGAGTACAATTATAAAATCGTGTTTTTTTTGTACATGGGAAATATAAAAACTCAAAATATATGTTACATAAGACGTCAGTAATATAAACACATCCATTCATATTTTTGCTAAGAGCCAATTACGTTATTTTCTACTTTTTTAAAAATAAAACAAAGAGCTTACCTGCACGGTCGCAACTTCGGCCGACTACTGGTCGAAACATGTCAAAAAATGTAAAAGTTGGCTAAAAGATGGCGGTAGTAGTATTGTTGTCGTTAGTTTATTAACTGAATATACGTACATCGCCGTTTTCAACTGCAAATGTGGCGAAATTAATATCGATATATATTTTTAAATTTTATGTGTACAATTGTGTACACCTGGTCTGAAAGGGTTAATAAAAGAAAGTAGATGATTAGTTTCCAAAATTATGTTAGGTGCCCTATGCACCTAACCTAAAAAACGTTAAGTAGCTTTGTATATATATGCACGGAAAATTAAGGCTCAGACTGCAAATAACTTACAAATATATATTAATTATAATTCTTTTTATTATTATTTTGAGCAATGCAAAAGCAAACGGTGATAAGATGATCATTATTTTATTCTATATCAAACAAACAGCGTTGTAGATAGCATTGTTTTATGGTAGTATTGATGTAGAGAGAAGAAAATCTTCAAAAACAATTTTTTTATAAACAGTTTTATTTTACGAACGAGTATGAATTGATGTATTTAATAGTAACTTTTAACTATGAAAATAAATGTATTTGGCGACCCTTATCGGCATATAAAGTTGGCATCTTTTAAATATTTAATATGTCGCCTTAGTACACAATTTTATTTACAATAAAAATATTTTAAACAGAGCAATAAAGTAACCTATACCACAATAATCAAATAATCCTAATCCATGTTTTAGTTGAAGTAAGCAACTATTATTTGTTACTTTTATTGATAATGTATACGTTTTAAAATATCCTATTATAACATACCATCTAATTAAATTTTTCTTGAGATAAATAAATAATAGAAAGCTTTCTTATTGTTTGAAGTGTAGGCGCCATTCAGCAAAAATATAATAAATCGAATTTAAAGAAATGAAGAAATTCTCGTTCTATTGCATATTTTTTTTTGTGTTAGTTACCTCAAATTCAATTATTAAAGTTCCTTGATCTATTATAAAGAATATACTTTTAAATAAGCAGCATTATATTTTTATGAATATATACCTCAATGTATTCAGTAATTAAGAATTAATCATAACGTAAGTAAATAGTAAAAAAAACATAAAAAGACTATAAAGTAAGTAAGTAAAAACCTTTAATCATAATCTCGTAATGTAAATGCCAAAAATAGAATGATTAATGTGCTCCGTCGTAAATTAGTTCTTTAAAAATTGCTTTTCATACTTTTAAACAGAAATAGCCGGCAATGCCCCTGGATACGAATCACAAGGAAAGGAAATTTCCTTTCCTTGTGATTCCTGTCCAGGGGCAATGCCATCGTGGTTAGTTTGTTTATAAAAAGAACTGATTTTCAGTGCATTTTAAGGTCAAGCAATGAAATTTACTTACTATTTATAAATAACTATCATTGGTTCTACAATTAGTATAACATTATTTTTTGTAATTTAATTATGTGCACAACTTTTTAATTTTTTGTTCGATATATAGTTGTTTTTGATAGAAATTAACTTTTTAAATTTAATCTTACATATTTTTTTTGGTTCGTTTGTAATCTTAACAAAAGAATTATTAAAATAGAAGTTTTTTTTATATAATAACGTATTTCTTCTAAACTTTATTACAAGCTCAAATTAGAGAATAATTCAGATAAAGTGCAATAACAGAATATTGATGCCAGTGCGGTGAATAGACTTTTAGTCGGTAACTTGAATCTCCAATGATCAGTACAAAATAAAGCTTTGACCGGACAACACGTCACTTAGTTGTTCCGTTTTTTTTTCTGAAATAATGCCGAAATAATTTAAAAAAGTAGACGGAATATATAGTTTCACCGGTAAATGATATTAATTATACTATTTTATATTATTTCAATATGTATCGTACATATAACGCAAAATGCTTAGGGTTGCTAGATTAAATGAAAAAAATCCCACACAAATATTCAAATGTAATATGAGATAGAAAATCGACAAAATTCTACTTATATATACTTTATCAACAATAAATTAGTGTAAAGTAAGTGCTGCTAAAATATTAGGTTAGATTATATAGATAGGATTATGGAATATATTAAATATATTCCAAAAATTTTATTGATATTTATTGTTAAAAATAAGAATGAAATCTGAAACGTATTGGATTTCTTTTATCTTCCGTTTGTTATTCTTATTTACTTATGAATTCATAGACAGACCAAAAGTTATACCCATTAATTTGTAGTGTTTGGTGTTAGTCAAATATTTTAATTGATTTTGTTTTATTCCCTTCAGCTGTTTTTTTAAATCTTATAAAACTAATCTTTTTAAGCGTTCAGTTGTATTTATATTAAAATAAGATTAATAAATATTTTCACAACCAAATGCCTCTTTAACTATTTGTCAACTTAAATAATTGCGTTAACTAGTCCGTTAAAAGTTTTCTACGTCGTTATTTTTATAATTTAACATTAACTATTTGTAGAGCAGTAAATTTTTATTATAGCAAGTGAAAAATTATTCGTTCGGTTTGAGTTCATGAATGTTTTCCACAAACATATTTTTTGTGAGATATACAAATATGGTTTAAAATTTTATAGAATATGTAGAAAATATATTTTATTTCTGTCGACGTTTTTGAATTTAAAACCAATTTTTATATTTTTTTTCTGAATTACATTGACATTATTCAGCACAATTTTTAAATTATCGGGCAATTTTTTCCTACTCTGGCAATTTTTATACACACATTTTGTATGCGTTTTTACAAGTGGTCAAAACACACATGTGTATGCATCAATCACTTTGACAACGTTCTATCTGGATTATTCTCTAATCTGAGATTATAAGGATGTCCCAATTTTAAAATACTGATATACAAAAAGCCCTAGAGACTGTATTCGTGTTTTTTTTTGTATTTTTTGTATACAAACCTTTTAAACATAATAATAACATAAATGACTCTATAACTAGAATGCAAAATAGATACATGAATATAAAGGCTTATAAAAAACTAATTTAATTATTTTGACGTTAGTGTGTACTATTATTAATTATTATACTATTATATTTAAGCCACTAATTTATTTATATCCATTAAAAAAAACTATAACCTAAAAAACATAAGGAGACGCACGGTTTAATAAAAAATACGTATCTGCATCCATTAAGTACTTTTTAAACATAAATATTAAAAATATCTCTTATGTTCTTATGTTTGACAAAAAAAAAATCAATTTCAACGAAGGGAGGACCAGCACATATCTTTGTTTATACAACATTGTTGGTACAACAATCTATAGATCCTGTCCTATTGTCATTTATAATTATGAAAATATGCATAATTCATGTAAATATAAATGTGTACATATTTAAATTTCAGTTACGCTAAAACTGATAAACAAAAAAAAATTACACATGGATTACTATACATTTAATATATACGGATACTGATATAGTATTATATACTATACACAATATTTTTATCCATGTAAATGTTAATCGAGGTTGTTTTTTCAGGGAAGTAGATGTCAGAATCAAACCATAACCTATAACTGTATTATAGTTTTAACGCCATCTACCAGTGTGGGCATATAACAAAAAGGTATTCTGCGTCACTAACACGGCCAGTAGATAATAAATGGTACGCAGTTATTTCGTATTGCCTACTGTTCTAAAAAGGTATTATTAATATATGATGTAAATAATTTTAAGAATTTATATAATGAATGTAACAACAAATAGGTAGACTATCACTGTGATGTTAAGTACATATTTCAAAAATTTTAATTAAGCGTATTAAATTTTGAATGATCATAAGAAATTATAACATTAATTTTAATAAAACAATATAAAGTGAGATTGCTCCAAAAACTATAGCTTTTCTGTTAAATTTTAACTACATATATATAAAAGCATTTCAAACACGTCTGTTTGAAATCGAAAAAATATTATTTATAATTAAAATTTTATGTTCCTGTAAGTTCTAAGACAAGGTATGTTCCATTTAAAAAATATATTTAACTTACATACAATTACAAATTGAACAAATAAATTTCTTTGTGTCATATTTGTTTACAAAATTGATTAATCCTTATTATAACACCTATTTACATTATAAATTATATAAAATAATGAAATGAAAATATATTGTTAATTTTACACATAATATTGATGTATGAAATTATGGGATAAAAATTCAATCTGAAAATACTCTAGCGATGTTTTAAATTTTCGGAGTTCCCGCCATCTATTTCATAAATAAACCAATGGGCCATGCGCAGCGTCGCCAACTTCACGTAAGTAGTCAGAGTGATTGCTCCGTGCGATGTTGGCAGTTGGCAGCAGTGTCGTCTGTTGCAAATGGTGGATTGCGTTACTTTTTCTCGTGCTCCGTGTAAAATATTTACGTAAAATAGTGTTAAATTAGTGGTGCAGTGTTTCTGACTTACAGAAACATGTCGGAAACACTGCCGAATAACAAAAAACAAGTGCCGAGGCAACTGGTAAGTGTTTGTTGTTAATTTTTTACGTATTTAGTCCCGGGTGACGCCATGGTGGCTTTATCTGGGATCACGTAAACATGAAATGGTGCATCGCTGTTCGCTGCATCGTGTATTGATTTAGAAAAGTTACGTTAATATGTTAGTAATTGTGTCAATAGGTATGGCGTTAAAACTGCGATCGCTTGCGAGGGTCATCGGACTTAATTTTTTTGCGATCACGCCGCGAGCAAGTTTAAAACGAGGCGGCCGTATGCAGTCGCGCATGCGAGAAGGTGTCAAAATCTATAATAGTTCCGGAGATCGCATTGTGTTTAGCGATGATGATAAAGAGCGAGTCGTAAAGTCGCAAGCGGCGCGCGCGTCAAAGACGTCGATGTTGGAGCATATCTAGCGGGCATTTGGTAGGGACGAAGGCGTTTCCCTCCCGCGGGCTGGCGGAGGGCAGGCGGCCAGGGGCGTGCGCGCTGCGACCACACGTCGAGCATGACTCTAATCTACTTTATTACTTAACTAATTTTCTGCCGAACAATTGCTATGCGCCGCTAAGAGCAGCTCCTAGAAATATACAGCGTATCGAATACTATTTAAAATTTAAACCAATCCATTGGCCTGATCGGCACTCTTTGTTTGGAAGGCAGTCACTAAACAAAACAAGACCATTGAAAGTTTTATTGTTTCTTTTCAAGTTACTTTGCGTCATTACTCTTTGCTACTTAAATGGCCTTGAAGGTGAAAAAATGTGACCTGGTTCACTATACCTAAGTTTTAAAAATAAACAATGTGTAAAATTCTTCAAATATGCCATTGCCTAGTTTTGTTTATAAAAGTTGTCAATTAAAAATCATTATATTTTGTTGCCAGTTTAAAAATGAGTTATTGCCTTAATCATATAAGATTATTAAATAGTTCCCTGAATATGTAAATTTTTTCATTGTTTATTTTATCCAAATTAGTAAATGAAAAATATTGTCTTTAATGTATGCTCTCTGCGCTCATAATATAATAAGAATAACTTAAAATAAGTTATTTACACACTTTGATAGAGTTTTACATATTCCATCACATTTAATTACATTAACATATGTTAACATTTTAATGTGCATATGTATAGTACAGAAATTTTCAATTTATTTAATTGTTTAATGGGTATAAAATTCTTTTCATATGTCAGCGTGAGCGGAAGCAACGGAAGCTCTACTCAGATGAGTGGGCACTGGGTGATGATGAGGCTGAAGGTGGACGTGGCTTCTCTCTTGCTGACAAGCTGGAGAGTGCCAGATTTGAACACACAGGTGCTGTGCTGGAGATGCATGGGTCAGACCTTACCATGTCATACCTACAGAAGAATGGATTCACCACTCCGCTGCTGTTTAAAGAAAAGCTTGGTCTCGGATTGAGGTAAGCAAGTTTTGTATATTCTTACAACATATATTTCATTACTTGCAATGCCAAAGTTCCATATGGTTGGTAAAATGCTGTCTTGAGAATAGGTAACCAATCCTGATGCTTAATTAATGAGATTTATGGTAGAGCCGCGTCGTGCCTGATGTTAAAATGTGTAAACACGTGATACTATTTATAAATGAACGCATTGTGACGTATTCCGAAATTCTCAAGATTCATTTAAATTTATTCACCTCTACGTATTTCGTTAAATGCGAACGTAATGTTAGTTTTGTACTTATTATTATATTTATCTCATCTAATATTAATAAAAATCAATCGTAGCTATTAAACGGCGCGTACGCTATGATTTTAAAACAATTGTTTCGTTGATATCTGTCAATGCGCTTTAGATTTGGGTCGACGTTTTCTTTAGAGGCACGTACATATGTATGTGTTCGTATCGCACATTGTGTGTTTTAGCATTTTGCTGTATCGAGTGTGACTCGTTTACGCAAAGTTCCTAAATCCGTTTCAATTCAAAATGTAGAATATTGACAGGTGGTTATTTTTTAAACCTCTATAAATGACTGTCTCTGACCACGTGTATTCACAACTGATTGCTCTATAACTCGATACGCCTGATGTTTGTAAGATATTTTTAATGTGATTTATTATTTTTATTTTTTTTCATTTAATACACACGCTACATATGCTACCGTATTGTAGTCGCTCTGATTTTAATGAATTATAATGAAGTGAATTGTGTACTTAATACTTTTCTTTACTACCTATATCTTTTATGTCGTATATTGCTTTTGGATTTATTTTATATATTGTTTTGTTTTATTTACTTACAAATTAAAAATAGCTAACGTCAAATAATATGATAATAGTTCACGTTGCAATGTTAAAATCGACTTTTTATATTTTAAATACATATTGTATATTAATGTGCCATTGCTTTTTGGGAAAATTTGCTTTTATTCCATCAATTACGTTTTTCACCTAGCAGGAAGTAACTTATGCAATTAGTTAACAATTGTTAAAATCCTAATATAGGCATTTGTATGCACAATTTTGACATAGGACAATGCCCAAAAGTGGTACCGGAAATTTCTCATGCTTAATGCATGAGAAGATCAAAATTATATCGTAATTATTTCCACAATTTCTTACGACATTAACCTTCATGGATTTGATTTTTGAACAAGGAATTTAAATTAAAGTATAAAAGTATGGATTTTGCTTTACCTACATATCGTTTACACAATCTATCATAAAAATGTGGAATGCAACAGAAATTATTTTTGATGAATTGATTTTCCCATTATATCAAATATTTTTCAAACCCAGGTTTTCTTTACGAAAAGAACTACTGTAGTAGTTAATATAATAAGTCTAGTCTCAAAAAAGAATGTTTGAACTTTGTACCGTATCCTATATAAAAATGGGCATTTTCCTTTACAAATAATTCCTGGTCGACGATGTCATACAGTCGATACTGTTTTCGCTCGAATAAGCGAGCTTCCGACAAGAATTTGAATTTCTTTCTGCTTTATTTGCTGGCGTACACAATAAAAGGCGTCGTTCGGAACACTTTTGTCAGTTTTATCCGAGATAGGCGTTTAAATTTTCACGATAGATAACTTAATAGTAATACTCGATGGGAAATCGACACGATTTAGCGTTACGTTATAGATTAGATAGCATCATAGCTAATTTTTTTTTAGTTCGCAGATGTAGAGGTTTAAATATGTTTGGAAATGTTATACGTTGTTTTTTATGGAAGCGTTTATTTTTTATACTAATCTTAATTAGTACCCATTGACTCAATATTTTAAAAAAATTATTCATAATATTAAAAAAAAAATATATTTTTTAGTTTGTTTCTTTGTGTGTTAGTTTGTGGTTTTTAAATGTGCGGACATATAATGTAAGGTAAAAAAAGCCGCTTTTACGTAGAAATACTTATTTTTAGACTCTATCACAATATCAAAATATGTATTTTCATAATATTGTGTTTTTTTTTAAATTAAGATTTAATATTTTCAAAGAAATGTACTGCAGTTAATATTTTGTTTTTGATGGAAACATTTATTTTTAATACTTCTTCATCATAACTTTACACCCATTGCTAAATTCGTAATATTAAAAATAATGTAATTTTTTTTAGTTTGTTTGTTTATTTTTTAGTTGGTAGTTTAAATGCAATGGACATTTAATGTAAGAAAAAAATTGCTGTTTGTGTATTTTTACGTTGGAAAAACTTATTTTTAGTTTCTATCTCGAGTTACGTCCACTGGCTAAAGATGTATTTTTATATTATTGTGATATTTTTTAAAATTAAGATTTGATATTATCAAAGAAATGTATCTGCGATGAGTTCAGCTAAATCTTGAATTCTTTGGGTATATTTAAATTAAGATTAAACTATCCCCAAATAGGTAACCGTTGTTTGCTAAACGATAATGTTGACCTTGGAAATAATAGTACATGGCAATATATAGTGTTTATAGCAGAAGAATATGGCAATAATCAAGTCGTACGATTTGCAAGGGAGCTCGGGTAAAGGTTTCCTAACTTTTCTACTTGCGGTCCTGATGTTATCATCGCGCACCTATTTCAACATGGTCCCCGGTCATGGTCATATTATCAGAATAACCGTCTTCTTAGAAATCATTGTAAGTTATTGTATTGTATTTTTAAATATTTTTTCAAAGTATAATATTTCATTAACGTAAGAATTTTTTATTTCTTTTGAAAAGAATATTTATTTTCATTTACTGGAAGATAGAAAACGCCTTTGGCACTAGAGAAATCATTCTCGTATTACTAAGTATGTCATACTCTACCACAGTTAGTTTGGTGGCAGAGTAATCATCTATACCGCTTATTTTTGTGTTCTGTCCGTACATTTATTTTTCAACCGATTTCAAAAAAGTAGGAGATCCTCAATATGACTTTTCTTTTCTTTTTGTATGTATATTTGCTGATTTCTCCTTGCATTAGGAACCATTTTTTTAACAAACTTCAAAGAAGGCGGAATGTTCTCAATTCGAATCTTTATATTTTTATGCATGTTCGCGCGCATTTATAAAAAAACTTTTTTATGTTATGAGATATTCTTCCGAAATGGTCCCATAAAATTTTCAGAAATATCAGTTCGGTAGTTTTTCTTTTTAATCAAAATAACAAAATATATTTTTATATGATAGAGCATTCTTCGTAGATAGTCCCATAAAAATTTAAAAAAAAATGATTTACTAGTTTGTTTTTTAAATAAAAGTAACAAAATTTAGGAATCTTCGCACATTTCTCCGCAACTTGTGAACTATTATTTTATCTGATACACTTCCACAATGGCACTACAATTTTTTTGTAAAAATCTGATTTGTTTTTAAAATCAAAATAACGGGGAAGATATATTTCGAAAATACAGTTTTAAGACGTTTGAAGTCGGTTTTTGTAATTTTGTGAAAATAAACTTGTATTTTTAAAATTATTTTCTAATCTAAAACGATATTGTTACAAGGTGGTCCGATATTATTTCCACGAAAGACTATCCAATGGTTTGTTTTTTTAATCAAAATAACTGAAAAATTCGTGTCACGAACGTTTTTTAAGCCGTTTTAAGTAGGTTTTGTGGGAAAATAATTGTTTTAGTTAAATTTTGTGTTTATTTGTTCTATTCGTTTCGTGTTTAACTTAAAACTATTTTAAAACTTATTGCCCTCTCTGTATGCCTATCCGTGCGGTTAAAAAACATCGTGAGGAAAAATGCATATCTATGAAATAATATTTTTTAGATATGTGAAGTCTACCAATCCGCACTGGGCCCGCGTGGTGGTGGTCTATGCCCTATACCATTGGTTCCCAAAGAACATTGGGACTGGACCAAAAAAATTTGGGAACCACTGCCCTATACCCTTTAGAGCAGGCCTTAAATCAGCATTGGAGTAATTTAAAATAGGCCGTTACCCTCTACTCTGTATGTCTTTGTTTAATTTAGGAATTAAGAACACGTGATTTCGGAAATAAACGGGTTTTAATGTGGTTTTCACGGATAGATTGATAACCCGATTCGAAGCAGGATAGGCTTTAAGTCGCACAAAAAAAGGACAACTAACAAGAAAGCATAACGTAAACCTGCTGGAAGTAAAACTTCTTCGACAATTTAAATTATATCTAAGATATTAAATACAATGTAGATACTACTCCATGCGACAACGCTCTATTTCACGACAAACTACCTAAAGCATCGACATAATTTGACTTGGATTGGTTTAGCTTGCCTTCCATACAACGATACACTCTTTCCATTTAACGACAACTCTATAACGCCATAAAATGTACAGTCCCTTTAGAGGCGCTATATAAAGCTTACACTGTATATTTAAAATAGATGGCAGAGGCCGAAGAAGTTAAATAACATTCCTATAGTTGTGTTGGCGTTTTTCACTCTTACTGATGCGTGACTCGACCTTGAATGTTTACTGTCACTTCTAAAGCTTTTGGTTTTTTGGATTTCATATGGTGTCTATTGCTTACCATCAGTTGACCTGAAATACTATACGGTCTATAATTTTAAAATAAATTCTAAAATAATTTATTGTCTATTTGTGCTATCAAAATAAGATTTTCTTTAATGACAGCGTAAAAAAATAATGTTGTAACTAATAACCTATAAAAATTTAAACTTCTTTGATTCTGTCTGTTTAGGTTGGTAACTCATTTTGTCAGTATAAGCTATATAGCTGACACCAGGTTTGGAAAAAAAAACTGTTTTTTTTAAACTGTCTTTTTTCCAACCCTGGCTGACACTTTAAAATATTAGTATACTAGTATGTATGTGTTGTTAATTTATGTGTATATGGAAGTATTCAATTTGATTGATTATTTTTTTCTCTTTTTTAAAATATTTTAGATTTTTTTACCTACTCAATATTATTTAAGCCTTCTGAAGGTTGGCCGGGAGACAATGCCATTGGCATTAAGTCCGGCGTTGTACAACTTTGTACAGAAGTTTAAATGAATAAATAAATATATAGAGGAAATTGGCTACTTCATTCTGGAAAAAGCTTTAGGGTTCCTCGTTAAAAAATTTGAACCCAAAACCATGCGGTTGAAATCGCAGGCATCAACTAGCTATTAATAAAACAACTGTTTATTTTTTTTGAACATTTATCAATTACACTGTTTATAGCTGTTACTGTGGACACAAAAATTTTGAAACTTTTGCTTCTTAGACGATTGAAGTCGGGTTTGTTGTTTTAATTATTATGATAATAATTATTATGTTTCAAAAATCAACGTTCATTATGACAGATTTGCATCTTTTAATCATCTTTCAGCTATTTAGAGCTGAAATTATGTGTACGAAATATAATTTCTGCTGCAAATAGGTGAAATTTTTTTTATGAGTTTGAAAAGCTTTAAATTAAGTTAATGTCACGTGAAGTTAAATATTAAATATACGATGTTAAAATTTACAAGTTTTGCTTATTTACTTGAACTATTACTGAACGCATATATTTGTGCTTTTTAAATGTGTCAAACATGCTTGTCAATGCTAACGCAGCGTGATGGTTTGACAAGAAACAAGTATTCAGCAAGTTTTGAGGTGAACGTTCCAGCACTCACCCAGTTGTTAACCGACTTCAAAAAAGAATAAACTTCTCAGTTAGGATGGTTCTCTTTTTGAACACTAGGTTTACGAAGCGCTTCAATTTGACGCATTTACAAATTCAAGTAGAAAAGGAAAATGCCCATATTCATGTGTCAAACCGTACCGAGTTGCATCAAGTTCAAACATGTTTTTTTGTCTCGAAGCTTATTTTATTTACTACTACAGAAGTTATTTTCGTAAAGAAACCTCGGGTTTCGGAGATATTTGATAAATTCGAAAAATTGATTCATATAAAATAGCTTCTACTCCATTCTACATCACTATGACAGAATGCGCAAACGTCATTTAGGCAAAGTAAAATTCATACTTTCATTTTTTAAATTAAATTTCCTGGTTAAAAATCGAAACCATGAAGCAGGATGTCCTTAGAAATTACGAAAATAATTACTATATAATTTTTATCTTGATGCATGAGAATTTTTAGTACCACTTTTGAGTATTGTCCTTTGGAAATTTGTTAGATTTAATTTTATTTATTTACTAAATGACTTTTTGTTTTTCACCAACATTATAGTTTGATATCTATACAACATATATACAATATTCCTTTCAAAATAAATTACTTATTCTATAAAATGCTTATGTTCATTTAAATGCGTTAAATATGTATTTTATTTTAAACGCGTTACATAGAGATAGTTATGTACAAAATCTCCGTAAACCTAGTTTTTAGTACGTTCGCGCAAAACTCCGCCATTTATGAACCGATTTTAAGTCTATTTTTTGTAATTTTCTGTGAAAATAGTTTTGTAATAAATCTTTAAGTTGTGTATCAGCCGCACACCATCCGTTTTCTGCAATAAGAAAATGCTTTAGGGAGTTTGTCGTCAAATCGAGTATCGTTACATGGAGACAAATCTCAGTAATCAAATTTTAAAAATAACCGGCCGTAAATGCGACCAAAAAGTGAGATTGTAATCTCATTATTTGAATGAGGCCATATTTAAAACTCTGATTTAGCGAATATAAAAAAAAAACAATCGATACATCCGATTATCAACATTATATTACAGGTGGTAGAGCGTAACATCCTTTCACAGCTTTTACGGCAACGCTCGCCGGGGAAGTACCACCGCTCTTTATAAAGTCGGCATAAAGTAAAGTATGCATGACTTGGAGTTGCCGGATGGCCATGTCTACCATTTTCTCTTCCCAATCCTTAATCTCGACTTCATATCCGATCTCCCAGGTTGACAACGCACTCGCAACTCTTCACATGTTGCGTTTGTCTGTGGGCGACGGGATCGCTTACAGTCAGGTGAACCGTCTGCTCGTTTGTCCTCCGTTCCATAAAAAAAAATTATACTATAACTTTTGTAAGTTGTGTAACATTGATAAGCATGTTTGACAAATTTGAAAAGCGCAAATATATTTTTGAGTTTCTTGTTCAAGTGAAGATAATTGACATTAATATTTAACATTACATCATACTTAATTAAATTTTAAAATTCTTTAAAACGGAATGTACGCTGTAATAAAACTTGTGAAATGTGCTTTGAAAATTTGTCCGTCAGTGATTTTCAGTGCGAATTCGCCATTATTGGCCTATTATTTGATAAAAATTAGTAAGCGATGGTCCCGCACTCTAATGTGTAAGTAATAAATGCTAGATAGATTAGGAAGGACAAAATACATTTTTATATGGCATGCCGTACCAAGTTTCATCAAGTGAATATTTTTTTAGAGACTAGTCTTATAATATTAACTCCTACAGAATTTTTTTTCGTAACCAGGGTTTCTTTCGGAGGTATGTGATAAAATATCGCGTAAAATTTTATCTAATGTAACGCTAAAGAAAAAGGGCCCATTGTCATATGGCGTACCGTACAAAGTTGCATCAAGCTCAAACATGGGCATTCATTTTTTGGAGACTAGACTTGTTATACTAACTCCTGCATGCGTTCTTTTCGTAAAGAAAACCGGGGTTTCGGAGATATTTTATAAAATCGGAAAATCGATTCATCAAAAATAGTTTCTATTGCATTCTACATTTCAAAAAGTTTTAAATTAAATTCCCTTTAAAAAATCAAATCCATGAAACGTAATGTCGTATGAAATTATGGCCATAATCACTATATAATCTGGATCTGGATGCAAGAGAATTTTTGAACGATTTTTGTTTTTAATGTTTTACTGATGATCTTCAGAGTTACCAATAAAATTTATAGACTATTTTTTTTGTAAATTTCTGTCAAATAATTCGGACCAAAGCGGAATTCTAGTATAAAATTTACATAAAGAGCCACTTTTGTAATAATTAACATAAACACGCACATTTCTGTTTACAAATAAAATATAGTTTAAAAGACTTAAAAAAAAAACACGCTTAAATGAGAAATCGAACTAAAAAGTAAAAACTTATAAGTCCTGGCAATCCTAGTCAGGATACTGGGATATGCTTATCAAATTATTGTAATGTCATCGGCCCCTGTAAAGTCAAAGTCTGCAAAGTTTGAATAAAATCTGTCCGCGGAAGGTGGGTCAAAATAGTGTTCAAAGGAGTCGGCGAAGCTAATGAAAGCGTGTTAAAAACAACTTAAACATTTATTGTAAAGTTATAATGACTGTCTTCCAATTGTGTATGCTACCTAATTTTTTGTTAGTTACTTGATAATATTTTTATAAAATTATCACAAACTTACATTAAAAGTGCTTAACTTTGTACGTTACATATTAAGTTTCGACTACTCGAAACTAACAACTAGCTTATCATATTTTCCTACAAAATTTTGTCATGGGGTTACATACTGAAAAAAAATCTGTTCCCAAGAGATAGAAATAACATATAAAGGTTGTTAAACATTAAAACTCGAAATAAAATTGTTGGAAATACCATAAAACGATAACGTACGAACAATGGAAAAGAGAATGAAAGTAAATCTGGATGATTTAAACTCCCTTCACAAGACCAAATTGCAGGCAAAAGTTAGTATTAATATAAAAATACTTCACTGTTTTATTAAAATTTCGTCCTATTAAAATGTATAATAATATATGGCTATACAAATATAGGTCATATTAAAAATATTTTTTAGACCCTACGTATAATGCTCACTGTCGCTGTTTATAAACAAAATAAAATATAGTTTAAAAAACTAAAAAAACACGCTTTAATGAGAAATCGTAAACTAAAAAGTGAAAAAGTCCTGTGGGATATGCTATCAAATTATTGTAATGTCATCGGCCCCTGAAAAGTCTGCTAAGTTTGAATAAAATCTGTCCGCGGAAATTGGGTCAAAATAGTGTTCAAAAGAGTCGGTTACAAACAAGCAAACAAACATACAGACGAAGCTAATGAAAGCGTGTTTATACACGTTTTATGGTGGTCACTGAAGAGACGTCGTCGGATGTAGGGACGGGGAATTGTGCGCGAGCTTTTAAAGCAAGAGAAGAGCAGCTTAAATGTATGGAGAAGACCACCATAGAAGTTGGCCTAACTTATTTCATTCTTTACCTAGTGTAATTAATAACACTAAAATGGTTGTATGTTTAACTTGTCTGAAACTATGGTGATATTGTCCTAAAATAATGTAGAATAGATCTATGGTTTTCACAGGACAATGCCCAAAAGTGGTACCAAAAATTATATAGTAATTATTTTATCTCCATAATTTCTTACGACATTACGCTTCATGGATTTGATTTTTAAACAGGTAATTTAATTTAAAGGATAAAAGCATGAATTTATCCTTTACCTACATGACATATGCGCAATCTGTTATAGACATGTAGAATGCAATAGAAACTATTTTCTACGAATCAATTTTTCGATTTTATGTTCGATTTTATCTTCAAACCCCGGATTTTCTTTACGAAAAGAAATTCTGTAGTAGTTAATATAATAAGTCTAGTTTGAAAAAAACATGTTTTTGAACTTGATGCAAGTTGGTACGGTATCCCATATAAAAACGGACATTGCCCTTAAGCAGCGTTACATTACGTAAATTTTTACGCGCTTTGTGTCCAAGAATACGTTCTCTGTATAGACAATTATCACTTAATAAATAATATTTATGTAAAATTCTCAATCGATACAATTACATTGAATGACGAACTATGGATATTAATAAAGATCGCACATATAAAGTTTTCATCTCACTCAATATTATATTAAATTAACAAAACGCGATTACGCTATCGACTAGTATCACACGCGACGACAAAACGTACGCGATACTCGTAACAAAATCGAGTATTGAAATACTTGATACTCAACAGCTCCAGTACCCTAATATTTTGTAACCGACAAGAGCGACAGATTACCTGTCAGTGCGTTAGACAAGGACGGAAGACAAACGAGCGAGCGAGGCATATACTGCCTCTATCGCTATTTCGCTTGGCGTTGTCATTCTGTTGGATTAGCGGCTGTCGGCTGACGCGTCGCGCTTAGCATCGAAACGACTGCGTGCGAGTCGAAAGCAAAATAATAATAAGCCCGGCAACACACGCACGGTTTGTTTCAGAACGGAATTGAAAAAACGGTGAGCTAACCTCCGTACATCAGGAATGTTTTTTTTTGTATGCAATCTCCTCCATTTTTCCAATTCCATTCTGAAACAAACCGTGTGTGTGCGGCCGGGCTAAAAGTGATACGTTCACGAGACGTCCAGACTAGGGTTTGCCACCCGCATTTTATTATAAAGTATTATACGCTATTTATAGTAGTTCTACTCTATACTTTACGAAAATAATAAAGTACGCGAAAATACTTTATTTCCGATGATTTAATTTTTGCTGAATTCGTTTCTCACATAATACAAGAATGTAGCATGTAAAATTGATAATTTTTCATAAATTCATTTGTTAAACGTATTGATGTATTTGAAGCAAATTTCTAAATATATATAAATGTTATATATAACTAATATGCTTTATTCAAAAAATAAAAAAGGTGACAACCCTAGTTCGGACGAAGTCAAATTAGACGACGTCCCACCGTCTTTCTCAAATCCGTGAATGGCAGAACAGACGTCGTACTGCATCCTGGTCGTGAAATTAGACAGCGTCCATTTTTTTTAGGCGAGACTTTCTGGCCGTTAAGTGTATGGTTTTCCCCAATGTTTCGCGCACAGAAATGTTAACTGCGAACACTACAAGTATTTTCACGGAAAATTATAAAACCGACTAGAATCGCCTTAGAAGTGAACTTATTGATACATTTTCATTTTAAAAAAGAAACAACTGAATGGATTGTTATAAATCAAATTTAAATTATATTTTTGTTGTCAATTTTTATGCATTGTGGTTTACACCTGTTATTGAGTTGACACTTACCTATATATAACTTGTCTGTGTTGCTATTTGTCTACACTTAGTGTTTATTTCTCGTTGGTGTAACTTGTAAATAAATAAATGGCAATTTTATGGGACCAGCTTAGTATATTCCTTCAACAAAGTTTTGAATTCGGTTCACAATTGACGGAGATACCGATAAGCATATATAACAATGTCCGACATCCTCGTATAAGCTCCTCTAATTTGAAGTCTGTTAAAAATAGACGCCGTCACTGAATTTTGTCTCCGAAAGTCCCGCATGGATTGTTCTGGAATTTTGTCACAATATCTTAGGTGAATTTTCGGAATGCCTTTAAAATTAATAAATATATAATAACAATAATAAATCTTTATTGTCAAAATTACAGTTATAAACACTTTCAAGTCCCTGAATCATGCACTAGGAATAAAACCTGTATCTCAAGGGTCAGGACAGAAGTCCAAAAGAATAATAACAATTTGTGTATGTGTGTGTGTTTAAGTGTGTGCATGTGTTGTGAGCGCGTATTTTATTCTATTCCTTACACTTAACGGGTAATGTAACACTTACGAATTCTGTAATTGGGATTATATATAATTAAAATAATAAGATAACAATAAATAAAAAGTATTAAACCCGAAATATATAGTAAATAAGTATTATTATATATAACGTTTTCCTATAATTGTTATCAAGTTTTATGAGTTTTTGCAATAGACTCTCCGTATGTTCATAGTTCAATATAAAAGAAGAAATATTTTAATTTTACTTTTACATTGAGAATAAATAAGCGGAAAGATTTTCGGAAAACTGTTTATTTTATAGGACAAAAAAGAAGCAAAATATATATGTTGTCGCCTGGCAACCGATGTTTGAATTTTTTTTTATGGAAAGGAAGACGAACGAGCAGACGGTTCTCAACATCCGGAGAGTTGCGAGTGCGATATCAACCTGGGAGATCGGATAAAATAGGTTAATTGGATAGGATGGGGTCGGGATTAAGGATTTGGAGAGGATAGGAATAGGATGAAAAGGGTAGACATGGCCACCCAGCATCCCCAAAAGTCATGCATACTTTATTTTATGCCGACTTTATAAAGGGCGGTAATACTTCCTCGGGCGAGCACGGCCGTAGAAGTGCAGCAAACGCTGTGAAAAGTTGTTATGCTCTACCACCTCTAAAGTTTTTTTATGATATCTCTTCTTTTGGGCATAAATAATAGTAATTGTTATTCCTAATTAAATAGTTGTTTTTTGCCGAAAATTACGTTATGGGTTGAGTATAATTTTAATTCCTAATTTGTATACAAGAATACCTAGTATTAATATTCTTTATCCTGAACTTCCACGAGTACTGGAAGTGTGTGGTTTTCAAAGTGATGATTAATATCATACTGAATTATAGCAATGCGTGGTCATGTTTTTACGTACTCTAATAATGGCCTTGATAGCTTTGCTGTTCATTTTATTTGTCACGTAATAGAATTTATCTTGCCTACTTCATTTTTTTTATTGAATACTAATTCATTTTTTTATAACAGCTGTAATGTAGCTCATTGTGATAAGTAACAGTAAATGTTGAAGGGAACCTATTTGGTGAGTTAACTTTCTTTTGTTGTAATTATTTATTCGTTGAAATTGCCGATTTTTTTCTCTTGGTTTGCATAATTTTATAAATGGCATTTATTTTTTATAGCGTAAATATTCATATGTTTAGTTAAGTGAGGGTCTAAGCTTGGTGCAACAAGGTGTTTCTGGTATTTCATTGATCAATTTTAAAGTAGGTCATTCTTCAGAGATTGATTGATTCGAATGATAAATATAACTGTATAACAATTTATCGAAGGCATTCATTTTAACTAGCTCTTTAGTATAAAATATTTTTTACAAATTTGTAAATCGTTTATTTATTAAAGAATGTATATTAAACACAATTTGAAGTATCATTATAAGTTGATAGTCAAATCCTTATTTTTGTCTAGCAAGCTAAGACAGCTGAATTTACAGAGAAAATAACTTTTTCGTATAGACATGTTGTACTTACCAGTTCATGCCTCGTGGTAGAGCTGTATATAAACGAGAAAAAAATTCACGTCCGCAATAATAACAGTCAAACAGCTAAGCTGCAGTTTAGTAGCATCTGTCGCGGAGCATGTTGACTTGGCATCTGCACTATGTTATAACGAGTTTTCATGTGTCTTTTTTCCCCGCAAACTTTAAACGGCCCGGTGTAGGCAATGTTACAACGGAAAGATCTATTGTAACCATTAAAAAAGTTTATGATAGTGGCTTGGTTCTTTTTTGAACTGATCGCCTTATTATGAAACGTGGACTTACGAAGTACTGGGATTGTACAACATAGTAAACTTGGTACTAAATTATTATTTAAAACAAAACTAGGGTGACTTTAGTCTTGGATCCTTAAATCTATGGAGGGCAAGATAGTCTTTACCGTTTAAACGGCAAGTTGTAGGCAATATCGACAATGGAAAGATATATTGTAAACGTTAAACACGTTTATGGTAGTTACTAGGGTTTATTTTTAAACGATAACCGCCTTTACAAGACGTCGATTAACGCAGTACCGGGATTAATCGACATTCTAAACCAAGTACAAAATATATCTTTTAATAAAACTAATTTTAACTTTAGTTCCGGAATACCGGGATTAATCCAGTTTAGGATTTCTCAGTTCTTTCGTTAGTCCGAGACATCCTAAACTTGAACACATTTTGCAATAAGGCGGTTAGGTTTCCGGAAATCAATTCTATTAAATTAAAATTAGGTATGATAAATCCCTAAATAGAAGTTAAAAGTAAATGTATTTTTTAACACTTTGGCGCTTAAAATAATAATTACATGTCCTGCTGTGTACGTGAGTAAATTTATTCGGGGAAGAACCACGGCCTCGCACAATATTGGCGTAAATACAAACCATTTTACTTGAAATTTCATCCTGTGTGTAGAATAACTGAATGCACACTCTTAGCACACGTGTCAGTTTCATCGTATAATTGAATCTTTTGAACCCAACATTACGACTGTCTGATACAATTACAATTCTGCAACGGCGCCGCATATATGCATACATGTTTTGATGTGTGTGTTCGTACAGTAGTGTTGCCAAATGGTCGGCAAATCCGGGGTTGTCCCGGAGTTACGTGGTTTGTCCCGTGTCCAGGATAACACTTTGTAATTCCGGATTTCGAATGCATTTCACTGTTTAGTAATATAAAGGTATTCTAGAAAAGTAATAACAATAAAGAAGTTAGGTTAATATCACGTTAATTAAATATTATAAATAATGCCATTGACATAAAAAAAATCTATTTTCTGATATTTTCTACCAACTTATA
>JAOCPS010000014.1:1258636-1270564 GCA_025505425.1 Graphium colonna
ATTTCGCAATTAAAATGTACTTTCTTGTTAAGATTGGGCCCAATTAAAAATAAAATCCAATTACACGAGGAGATCGCAAGGGAGTTGTAAAAAAACCTGTAAGGGGGTAAACAAATTGCCAGTTACCGCGACAAAACGAAAAAGAATGGACGAGGACAATTCAGTCGTGATATAATTTTTACAGCATCATTCCGGTTTTATAAATAGAGCCAAATTGCGCAAAGCTTTTACGAGCGCATGCGCATGCGCATATCGGCATTGCGTGGATAATCTTTGAGGCAGCCGCGATTGTCATTACGAGCTTTATGCTTGATTGCGGCCCCGCTCGGAAACCCACCGGAATAATGTAATTTTCGTGGCCCTTTTTGGAATTTTGTTTGCTCTCTCATACGGCGCGCACCCCACGCCCAACCAACACGGAACCCCCCGCAAATTCTCCGTTCAAGGTTGCATACGGGGAAATCGAAGCAGCGGCGGTCGCATTAAACTGGTCAGCTATAAAACACAAGTTGTCTACCACGCCCCCCTCCGCCTGGTCCGCAAGGGCTTGGAGTGAATGAAAAAAAAGCACTCTTAATCCGCGATAATGCTCTGCGTAATAACAGGCTGAATATAATTAAATGGAAGAAGAAACAAATTTGACGCGATAATATCCTCGAATTAGTTCTGAATAGGTATAGCCTCGCTTTAATCTTTAATTGATCGTATAACATGAATATAAAGAATGAAATAATGACTTGGTATCATGTCCCTTCAAATTTAAAAAGAAAAAGCGAAGATTCGAAGCTACTCACATATCTTTTTTCAATATCTTATTTTAGTTTATTTTTGTAGACGTTTAATTCCATCTTGTACATTACATAATTCGTTCTCGTCGTAAACGCTGAAATTTTTTAGGGTTAAATAAATAAAACACATATTACACATTATATTTATTTAATTTAATAAGGTGTAATATAAGATCAGTCAGACTATATTATAGAGCTGTTTTCCTAGATTCATAAACAGCTCGTATTCCAAAATTAAATTAATTTCATTATGCGAATAGACATTTTTAAATTAAACAACTTTACAGATTTCATCGCGATTTATTTTGAATTTTATCACCCAGTGTTTCGAACCCTTTATCGTTCATGGTCGCGGGTAGGACCGAGATGTTTGATTTCCTGGTGTCACTAGTCAATCCTGCATACCGTCAGCTTGCATATGCATTTTTAGTCCGATCAACGCACTAACTACTTATTGTATCTTTAGGTCTTGCAGTGTTGCGCTTATTTCTTGGGTTGATTTTATTTATAATGGGATCCCGAGCAGATGGGAGCACTCAACCATCTTCCCTATTGAAATTTGGATGTTTTTTAAATTCAATAGCCTCACGAATCATCCTTGGCAGGTGCCGGTGTTCTTTTGCGAGGATTTTTGGCCTATCAAAACTGATGTAATGGTTGGGCCCTTTTAGATTATGTTGACATATACATTCCTAATATATTTTCAGAAAACAGTAAAAACGTTATATTGTAAAACCTTGCTTAGTATCCAGCCATGTATGTTAAAAAAAAAGATTTCGCTATGAATTTCAGAGCAAAAACAACATGGCGGCCAGTGATTTCCCGCGTAATCGATTGTCACGAGCACATTCCAATCGTATTATATATTGTACACGTGTTGTGGCAAAAAATATAGATATCATAAAAGTTATTATCCTGCTCTAACATATCAACTTATGATATTCTCGCACGTCATTATATTAGAAATATTTGTAATCTATCTATAGATAATAGGTTAAAAAATAGTATTTAAATAATCATTTTGAATACATTTACAATAATTACAGTGCAAGAAGTATTTTACAGAAAATTACAAACGTAACTCGCTTTAGCACTAATCTTTAATACGATATTTTTAGGTACATTTATTTAAAAAACCGTGTGGTTGAGGACACCAGATAGGAACAAAGTTCCTTATTATAAAAATATTAATTTCAAATTCTATTCGAGGTATAAAGAAACTATTATTTGGAAAATATTTAATTATTCAGCATAATATTTATAGAAATAAATAATTATTCGGGAAATAATAAAATACATTTCTTGTGTTTTTTTATAAATAAAAACAAAAAAACTTCTTCACAAAGTTGTCTTTACACATGTACTTTGTTAACAATGATTTATAAAAAAATATAAAATATTTCATAGAAACAGCTTTTTACATAATAATATATAATAATTTAATTCCTAATTCAGGATTCAGAGATACGATGTGTATTACTCTGTAAATTTATGAACAAAGTTTAGTTTTATTTTCAACTTAAATAATAATAGCAAACTGAAATAATAAAATAATTAATTAATTAAAAAAATAAATATACAGATAAAAAAGAATAAATAAACATGTAAATATATAAATAAATAAACAGTCATTCTCCGTAGACTATACATTAAGACACTGTATAGCCATCATACATAGACTATAAATACGATAAATCTTAGGTTACGGACGTTTTTTTGCCGGCTAGGATACCCCTCAGCAACGCTCCATAAGGAACTTCGTTTCAATAACAAACTATGAAACAAATTTTAAGTATATTCCGTGTACAAAATATATCCTTTTAAACAATTTTTTTTTGGAATGGGTTTATAAATGACTAAATTCAAAGATAACAATAAAAAAACACACGCAACAGACTTGAAGACCTCTTTTACAAGCCGAGCGTTGGTCTAAGGCAAATAATCAACTGTTCTTGTTTTAACTATTTACTCCCCAAAAAGAACCCCAATAACTCTAAAGCAAGTAGCTGTTTAAAACCGAAATCCGCTGTACAAAAAAGGCTAAATTTACGTGATGAGAAGATTACCAGGGTCACCATTATTTTTGCCAGGTGGTAGAGTATAACATGCTTTCACAGCTTTTGCTGCACTTTTACGGCCAGGCTCGTCCGAGGAGGTACCACCGCTCTTTATAAAGTCGGCTTAAAATAAAATATGCATGACTTTTGGGAATGCCGGATGGCCATACCCTTTTCTGTTCACACTCCTATCCCCTCTAAATTCTTAATCCCGACCCATCCTATCCAATAAACCTATTCTATCCAATTTCCCAGGTTGACAACGCACTCGCAACTCTCCGGATGTTGCGTGTGTCCATGGGCGAAGAGATCATTTACTATCAGGTGAACTCGGCTCGCTTGTTTTCCTTTCCTTAAAAAAATACCGCTAAAGTATTCCAAGAATTTGCTGCAATCACGTATTTATTTAACAAGAACAACCGCATTATGCTGTCTGCACGTAAAACCAAGGTCTTTGGAAGATCTGAGTGTGTTTTCAATTCGGTCGCGTTGTACAAATAAGCATGAGCTCGTGATGAGCAAAACGCCTCCGGGAATGAACATATGTGAGGAAGTTTAATGCGTAATATTTTTTGATTTACAAATGCGCCCGTCGCCCTGAGCTGTGTATAAATTTGGATACTTTTATTTGCGTGTAATCATCATGCGAATAATTTAATATTTACGCTTGTAATACAGGTTTTTTTTTACAGAAAATTACAAAAACCGATTTCAAACAGCTTAAAAGTGTACTTTCGAAACATATCTTCTCAGTTATTTTGATTTCAAAAACAAACTACTATTCCGATTTGTAGTGTACTCTATAAGATAAAAAACATTTTTTCAAATCGGTTTGTGCACACATTCCTAAATTTTGTATTTTAATTAAAAAAAAAAAACTAATGAACCTATTGACTATTTACAAAAATATTTTTTGAAATTGGTCATAAATGACGGAGATACGCGCAAAGTTACATAAAATCAATTATGATATTTTGATTTAAAAGAAAAAGTATTGAATCGATTTTACTTAAAATATTATGGGGCCATTCTCGAATACACTATAAGATGAAAAAATAATTTTTAAAACCGGCTCATAAATGGCGAAGATATGCGCGAAAGTACATAAAAATACATATAAACATTCGAATTTAGAACCTTCCCCCTTTTTTGAAGTCGGTTAAAGATGCTTCTTAACATATGTGGAACCGTATCGTATAGGCGTTTGTTTCCCATAAAATCTTTCACTCACGCGTACCCGAACGGTTTTCGATAAAACCATCAAAAATTACACAAATCCGGTCTCACCGATATTGCTCGATTTGTCTCGGAGCACACACGTTAATTGTTTATACCTGGCCAGGTAAGAATCTCGTAATTATCCCGTGGTGCACACAATGAGAGAATAGGCGGGAAAAAATAGACAAAGGATGACCGACGACGCCATGTTTTTTGTGTTTATTTTTTTTATTTGAAGCTTCTTTCGGCCTTACCTGAGAGGGATCGGGCTCAGATTCGAATGTTTTGAATGTCTTATTGCCTTTTTGTCGACGCTCGCTACATTTGTTGTAGGAACTTAGAATTTTAACGTTTTCATTATAAAATTTTTCGTCCATATTTCTTTTATCAATGAAGTAGCGATAGTTATCTAAGGTGATAAATTGCGAGGCATTTTTATGTCCACATTGTGTTCCTACTACATTTCTATACGGCTACCGTGACGCCAAAAGGATTTTTTTTTATGTAAGGGAAGACACTTTTTTATTTATTAATTTGAATTTCATGCACAAAATAAAGTACATAGGCGGACTTAATGATAGCAGCACTTTCTACCAGTCAACCAGTCAGAGGTCATAAGAAGTCAAGGATATAATATGTACATAAAATAGGTAAACAAGCATACGGTTCACCTGATGGTAAGCGATCCCGTCACCCATAGACACGCGCAACATCCGGAGAGTTACGAGTGCGTTGTCGACCTGGGAAGTTGGATAGAATAGGTTAATTGGATAGAATGGGGTCTGGATTATCTGATTTAGAGAGGAAAGGTGTGGGTAAAGATATGGGTAGACATGGCCACTCAGCATCCCCAAAAGCCTTGCATACTTTGTACATGGTGTAATTTTATGTATGTTATGTGCTTCTCTTTGAATTGAAACGGAGCTGAGTTAGTTCTATGACATAATTTCTATAACTATGACGTAAATAACACCAAAGACCCTTGAAAAACATGAACAAAGATGTTCTATTTGTTTGTTGCTGTTTACTCGAGGCGAACCTAAGTTCGATCCCGGTGCCGGCACCAATGAAATTGTTAATTTTCTAATTGCAATTTTAAGCGCTGATTTACCACGTGCTCCGCGTTGAAGGAAAACATCGTGAGGAAGAGGAGAGAGTATAGGGTATAGTCTCTCCTTTGCCTAGCAGTAGGACAATTTTAAAATGGGCTGTATCTTAACTTTAAACAAAACGCGTATGCGTAAAACTGGTAACTGGCTCGTATTTTTTATCAGAAATGTCATAAATAAACGTTTTTATATTTGTTAAGAAGGTTGTGCAATTAAATTTTATAATATTAACATATATAACAATTCGTTTTATTTACGTCAACACTTTCGAACTTTTTAACCGACTTCAAAAAGGAGGAAGATTCTCAATTCGAATGCTCGTATTTTTTTATGTATATTCGCGCATATCTCCGTGATTTATGAAACGATTTTCTTTTTTTTGTCTTTTTCTTTTTTATTTTATAGGATGTTCTTTCGAAATGATCCCATAAAATTTATAGAAAAATTGGTTTAGTAGTTTTTCTTTTAAATCAAAATACTTATGGACTGATTTGAAAAAATATTTTTATCTAATTACACTTCCACAATGGTCCTATAAACTAAAAATTACAGAGAATATTTTACCTGCCTTTCCATACACTTTTAAGGCATTTAAAGTCGGTTTTTGTAATTTTCTGTAAAAAAAACTTGTGCAAAAACATGTGATAAGCTTTCATACTGTAAAATATCGAAAATTTTCAACTGACCACGTAAAAAGACGGGGTTTTCATTTCGACGTCTAATGTTTTTTATTCGTATCTAGGTATGTGACTTGATTTCCCTGCGAGTTATTGACTGATTTTCAAAATTCCTTTTTTAAAGGATTTTGAATACCAGGAGGTCCTTTATGATTTTCACGAATACTGGTCCAATATTTTTTAAATCAAAATAACTGAAAAAATTGCTTCGCAAACGTTCAGTTTCGCTGTTCTACTGTAAAAATAACAATTTATAAGTATTTAATTAAAACCGTTTAATAATATGATTCTCCGAAGACATGGCAACCAAGATAAATTGAAGATCGGTCAAAGCGAAAAAATAATTGCACCCACCGCATACATATCAGGCGCCTGTTTAAACGAAATTTTAATAAAGCGAATAAGAGGTCCATTACGTCCGTCATTTTTCAAAATGGCCGCAACAATATGGCGGACGACATGAGTCGTTATGGCAACACTTACACGTTCGCTGATAAACGTCCATATAATGAAGTTTAGCGAACTTTCCAATCGGTAAACGTATCTTGGTTGAATAAAGCCGAGTTTATTTTGAAGGAAAATTGGCGCAAGAAAAAAGGTTGACGCAAGTTTACTTACAAAAGCCGACTTCAGATGCCTTAAAACTTTAATTTCTAGACACATTTTCTCCGTTATTTAAATTTAAAAAACAAACAACGGATAGACTTTGTGGGACTATTTTGAAAGTATAACCCTATCAGATAAAAATCTATTCTTAAAATCGGTTTATAAGTGGTGGAGATATAGGCGAACACTCCTACATTTTGTTATTTTTATTTAAAAAACAAACTTCTTAACCGATTTTTCTGTAATTTTTAGAGGACTATTCAGGAAGAAATACCCTATCAGACAAAAAATCGCTTCATGAATGAGGGACATATGGATGTATATAAAATAATGTCGTGAGATACCAGATTCGCCAGAGTCTTTCAAACGAAATTCCTTATTATAGAAGGTTCCTTATATTATTAATTTCAAGTTCTATTCGAGATATAAAGGAAATAATCATTATAAAAAATTTACATTTTATTCTGATTTTTTTAACGATAAAAATAAAAAAACTACTTTACCAAATTATCTTACCACCAACACCAACACCTGTATTTTGTTAACAATGATTTATAAAAAAATATATAATAAATAATAAAAATAAATCAATTAATTAATAAATAGATATATCAAATAATAAACAGTCATCTCCCATAGAAAAAACATTGGACACTAATATCCGAAGAGTTGTAAGTGCGTTGTTAACCTGGGAAATTAAATAAAATTAGTTTATTGGATAGAATGGGGTCAAAATTAAAGATTTGGAGGGGATAGGAGTGGGGAAAAGAAAAGGCTTAACATGGCCATCCGGCCATATCAAAAATTAATGCATACTTTATTTAATGCCGACTTTACAAAGGGCGGTGGTACTTCCCCGGACGAGCGCGGCCGTAGAAGTGCAGCAACTTACGTTAATTCCCCACAGGACGGATCGATTTAGCAATTTCCACGTCCAGGAATTGTCACAGGTTGGCACGTGACATGCGATTTGTGCGTCAGACACGCATACGCGACAGGCTCGATCAGGCGCATTCTTGCAACGCACAAAAACGTTCACATTCTCTCGTATTATTGTTTTTTACGTTGACTTTCACTGGATTTGTGACATTTGAGAAGTTTTAACCGACTTCAAAAATGGAAGAGGTTCCCAATTAATTTTCACTAAGTTTGGGAACTCTAATTAAAATAAAATATTGCATACGAACTGAAAACCTATGACAACACAATAATTTAAACTAAAAATTAAAAAAATAAATAATATTTAAAAAAACTTAGAGAACACTCTTTAACATATAATCGGAATAAAAAACAAATAATGTATTTTAATTCATTAAAAAGAAAAAGGATATCATAATTATATATCTATATTAACTCTACGTAAATAAAAAGCTACTAATCATATATTTTCGACTATATATGTATGTCAAGCACCCCACGCTTTCTTACAACGAAATCAAATTTCTTTTCAATTCATTTATTTTCAATAAATATTAAAACGTGTTTTATATATTTTTTTTTAAATCTTAACCTAGAATGCAAAAGAAGAAGAAGAATCTAGACATACCATAGACAGAATCTTCACGAGATCTAAGAAACTATGTGGGTGAAACAATTTTATCCAACCCGTTTTAGAAAGGAAAATTCTCCCAATTTGACTGATTTTACTTATATTTTTGTAATGGAAAGGAATACAAATGAGCAGACGGTTCACCTGATATTAAGCGATCCCCTCGCGCATAGACACAAACAACATTCGGAGAGTTGTGAGAGCGTCGTCGGCTTGGGAAATTGGAGAGAAGGTGTTTATTGGATGAGATCGGGTCCGGATTATGGATCTGAAGGGAAAAAAGTGGGAAAATGAAAAGTGTAGACATGGCCATCCGGCATCCCCAGAAGTCATGCATACTTTATTTTATGCTGACTTTATAAAGAGCGGTGGTACTTCTCCGGGCAACCGCTGCTGCTGAACCTTGCATATGTATAAGTAACAGCGTTATCAGAGTCTTTTTAACTAGAATTTTATAGCTTTGTAGGTAAAAGTGCGATGCACATGGCAAGTCACGTCTGAAACAGAAAGGAATAAAAAGTTGATATTCGGTTATTCTAATTACGTTTAAAAAAAACGATGCTTATAAATCATGAAAATTATTATTCAATATTAAGATGACGAGAAGACACATTGTTTAATTATTGATTAATTTTAAATTTTTTATTTTAAATCTTCTCGTACTTTGAATAAACTGTAAAAAACTTGTCCGTGTCGGCGGTAAAAAAGAGTATTTATCGCCGATTTCTGAACTACACAAAACAAAAAAAAGGAGTTTCAAACTCTCACGCAATACATTACGTTGTAACTTCGGCAGACACCCGAGACAGGATAATGCGACGCGACGATGTACAACGCGTAAGAGCGTACAGTCACTTGCCGCTTTTAGGGTTGCCAGATACAGACATTTCATTTTCCGTACAATTCGTGGGGTGACAACTTGGTCAGAACCTAAATAATCAAAAAAATATGTAAAGAATTTTTGTAAATTACTATATGTACTGTGATATTTTAAAGATGACCGGTTGGCGCAGTTGCGAAGGCATTGGCTGCGGCTTCGGAGGTCGTGGGTTCGATTCCCATACGAAGCAAATATTTGTACGACCTACAAATAGTTGTTTCGGATCTGGATGTGTGTGTTGTGCGATTTATGTTTGTAAAATGCTCTTGTAACACAAGACTTTGATCTAATAATAAGAGCGGCGTTTTTTAAATAAAAAAAATACTGACATATGTAAGCCACTCGTGCGCGTTATTGAATTAGGCATTTCTGTATATAATTTGCATATAAGAAATAAATCTTTACTAAATAAATTTTCATCATTTTCTAGTGAAAAATCGTAATATTGTATTTTTTATTACGTTCCTGTCATAGTATGTTCTTTATTGCCTATTATACTTGTACAAATAATTTCAATGTTTCACATCTGCCAACCGTCACATGACGTGACGGCGCAATTTTTTTGTTAACTCTTACTTTTCTAGAGTAATCCAATAATATTTACTAGTAAATGTAATTAACAATCCGGTATTATAAAATGTAATTCCTGGACACGAGTCAAGGCACGCTATTCCGAGACAGTCCCGGATTTCCCGGCCATGTGGCAACCTTAGCCTGGATATTTAATGGTACAGTGAGAGAATGCGGCGTAAAAAAAGGTAACTCTTCCGATGCGCTCCGCTAGATAGCGCAGGTGGTAACGCCTCACGCCCGTTTCAAATTTAGAATGGTTCTGTTTTTTTTTCGTTCGTCTCTGGCCACTATTCTTAATACGGATAAGCCGTATTTGGCCAGTCCATTCCCATTTCAGCCCAGGCACCAAATACGTAGTTTCGTTGGGTGTACATGTTATTTACTTAGCGCTCTCTGGCATTAAAGAAGCCGAACGTGGGAGTTTTTTTTTTTAAATAAAAAGCAAAACGTAATAGTGATTATTTTGACGGTTCAGTAAGTACATAAATTTTTTTTACGACATAATTAAAAGACACAACAATTAACGCTTTTAATTATTTAATAGTCCGTAGGAATTAATGGTTTAATGGATATTTCGACGAAAATAACTCAACTCACTAAGTGACTTGGTTGAGTTATTTTCGTGCAAGTGGTATTTCTGTTAGATACCAGATTCCACATGTTGTAAACGACAACTTCCTTCAATTTTTTTATCCAGAATCGATTCTGATCAAGAGAAAATTAAGAGATCGAATATCTTTTTCTAAATACCTACAATAACTTTCATACAAAGTTTGAAAAATATCGTTTTATTTATAAATTCAATAGAATTTAGCATATGAAAACACAAGTTACAGTCTTTAAAGGATATAAACCAAACAGTACCAAGAATTATCATTCATCTACATCAAAATTATGTAGTAATTATTTCCATTTTTTACGACATTACGCTTTATGGATTTGTTCTTAAAATCACAATCGGTCATAGAGATGTAGAATGCATAGAAACTATATTCTATGAATCGACTTTTCAATTTTAAGAAGAAGAACTTCCGTAGGAGCTAATATTTTAAGTCTAGTCTCTAAAAAACAGTTTAAACTTGATGCATCTTGGTTTGGTATGCACTATAAGAACTTCACCTTAAATAATTGTTTTTCATAGAGAATTGAAAGTAATATGTCACTTGCCATCATAATCAAAAAGATCACGGGCTTAAAAAACAAAAAAAATAATACTTGTCTATGGAATATTATGACTGTAGCTGTCATCGTTGGCATCGCTAGGAGGGCGGATGAAATACCCTACGTTTTTTATGGTCACACGGACCCTAGTCAAAGTCGACTTGGGGTCCGGAATTCGGTAGCGCGTTGTCATTGTCTTTTTATTGCCTGCTTATTAGGAGCCCGGCTTTATGCCTTTGTTGTGGCACACGACATTTTGATTTTGTAAATATTTATGAAAGGTATCTTTCTACGCTCTTTCGGAATATCTCTAGGCTCTGTCTCGAGCACGTGTTCTTTATTTTTTTATTACAAGTTTTTGCTTCATAAAATAATGCCATTTTTATACAAGCAAACTATTTTTAAATTCTATTTAACCATATTAATTAAGCTCTAGGTTGCTAAGATATTGTTCGCGACTGATTCGAACCCTTGAACGCAATCGGCTCGATATCCTTAACCATTAGACTATTGGCGTTCAATAAACGCTGTCCTTACATTTTATTTCTTCTTCCTCCTAGCCTTATTCCCAAATTACTTGGGGTTAGCTTCTAATCCAACCAAATATTACCTAAATATCAGTTTTTATACAGAGAGACCGCCGCAACCCGAAGGGTTGAACTGTATTTGAAGGATGGACTAATTGTCAGGATATGTGAAGGCACCGACACCCTTTAACGACTGCCAAAGGTGTTCTTGACTATCGGAAACGATTTTGTACATGCCCATCCAACGGATGGATCATATTTCTTTTCAGGCAATCGGATCAGGCTGAAGAGCCCTGACCCAACTAAGAAACAACAGAACAAAGTCGTTGGCCCCCGCGGGGTTCGAACCCACGACCTCCGGTTTGTAAAGCAAACGCGTATAGGCTACGGGGTCAGTCCTTACACTTTATTTATATTTAGTATTTCAATCTATGTATACTAATATAATAAAGATGGCTTTCACGAGCTTATCTCTGAAAGTATTGGTACAACTCCGAATTGAAAAACTCTCACAAATCTCTAGAAAGTTCATAAAACCTATGACTCTTAGGAGTAGACCATGTCATGATAAAGTGGGTATCATTTAATGTCACGTATCGTTATGTCGGTATGTTTAAAAATTTTAATCTTGTTGCTGTAGAGCTAAACCTATAACGTAATATAATGAAAACTGTTTTTATAATCTGTTTATAAATGTTTGTTTTGATTATTGATATTATACAATAATTACAAATTTAAAGTTGAAAAATTTATAAGGAATTGTTGGCTATATAGGGAAGTATT
>JAOCPS010000014.1:1275408-1288177 GCA_025505425.1 Graphium colonna
CAGTTGCAATTTTTATAATTTATGTTTTGAAGGTAAACAAACTTTTAATTAGTTCGTAGAGGTCCGAGGGCCCCCCGAGCTCTGAGGCCCCTGTGCACGGCACCACTTTGCACCTTTATACGAGTAGCTACGCCACTGTGCCAAACCTTAACAGCCCTTTTGCTATTTTCATCTTTACGTGGTGTTCAAATTCGTAGAAAACTAGACTTTAAATATAAAGTGTATAAGACATGCATATGTATACTATTAAAAGACTAGTATCATATGGAACATCATAGAAAATACATTTGACATGAATGCATTATTGCTAGAAATGGCGATAGTCGAACTTCAACCGTAATATTTTTAATTATTTCATTTTTATGTTATTTTCGTTAATATTTTTGAAGGAATAATCATCTGATATTACGTGTTTAGAGTGTGATGAGTAAAATGCATAAAATTGTGTATATTGTATGTTGTTCCACTATTTAATATATTTTAACGCATATTAAAAAAAGTCTCTTCTTTTCTCCTCCACTTCTTAACAAAATGTTTAATTGTGCCATATTTCATGGTCGTCTTTCCGACAGAATTCTCATCAAAATGTATACAAAGTTCTGGTTTTATGTATTATTTTAGTATATAAATAAATGCATTAACCCATAAGCAAATCAAATAATTGGTCTTGGGTGACACCAGAGACAGCACCAAAAATATATTGGCATATAAAAGATATCGCTTTTCATTTAAAACTGGTTAGAGCGATTTGAAATGTAAAGAGCAATAGGAAATAAAATCCTTTATTTTCATCCTAATGTGATAAAAAACTAGGTCCCCGTAACTTCACGTATGAGTATGATGGAGTAAAATAATGCACGATAATAAAATTGAATCAATGTTCCCTTATGTGAAAATGGTCTTACGTATGTTTTATTTAGGATAATGTTTGAGGGTGAACCAACGACCCACAAAACTGGAGCCAACAGCTTAGGAGCTACACCATCTGGTCAAAGATGTTTACCACCATTAGGAATCAAATCTGTAACTTGCAGATCACCAGTTGATTTCCACACGATTTAAAACGACCAAAATAAAAAAGTGTTAAGGTGAAAATACGTATAGAAGGACGTTTCATGCTGGTTCTCGTATTTTTTTAGGTATACCGTATACATAATTAATATTATTTATTGAAACTATGTGGTTATTTTATACATACATTTCTGATTGTTTTTTCATATTTCACTAAAATTTAACTTAAAAAGTAGCGGAGATATCAGCTGATACACATCGTAGGTTGTCATTCGACTTAATAGTTGGGGTACACGATGGAAGCCACAATTTTTATCGAAAATCAATGGCACAGACAAATTACTTTCTTTATATGTATCTTCTGTATGAACCTCAATAAATATACTATACCGATTATAACATATAATATACTAAACCGCTTATAACTTTTGAAAGCATAGGAAATTTGACTTGAAATTTTAAATCTATAATTTTGAAAAGTTTTATAAGCAATCCATAAAAAGGTAGTAAAATATATTTTTAAGCTGCTACACGTATTCCCCCCCTTAATATTTTAAAATCTAGAGCATTCTACCTAGATTAACTAATTCATTACATTTCCACCCTTTATCTGAATATTCATTACTAAAGGACAATGCTCATTTTCCAAGTTGTATCAAGTTCAAACATGTTTTTTGGAGACTAGACTTGTAATATTAACTACTACAGAAGTTATTTTCGTAAAAAAACACCGAGTTTCGGAGATATTTGATAAATTCTATAAATTGATTTATAGAAAATAGCTACTATTGCATTCTACGTCACTATGACAGATTGCGCAAACGTCATGTAGATGAAGCAAAATTCATATTTTTATACTTCAAATTAAATTCCACGCTTAAAACGAAATCCATAAAGCCAAATGTCTCAAAAAATACCTACATCCAAATGCGTTGTCCTTTGGATGTAAGTATCGTTATCAGAATTCAGATCTCTTTAAAAACGGATCAAATCGAGATTATAAATGAAACGCCATTGAATGTATAAAATATTTTATTAAATTATAATATAAATATTTAATTGTAGCAGTTTGTCTTTTACTCATGACAAATCAGGCTAAGATCATAGACAAAATTATATAAACCCTGTTATCTTCTATATCTTTCTTTTCCCGGAACTACCCTATAGTCTACAACACTCAAAAATATAATAAATCTAATACCAACCTTACCTTTACTTGAACGCAAGTGCCAACATGACGCAATCACCGCCATAACTTACTTATTGCGAGCAATAACACGAACAAAATGACACAAATATAAATTTTGGTAAAAGACGTAGTGGTACAATTCGTTGTACAACAAAAATACTTCCTATCCCTGAACCGGAATTAACCGGAGAATTACCTACCCGTTTTCCGCAACCGTTGTTTTAAATTGATTAATTATTTCACATTTTATACACATTGAAATCGCGTTGAATTTAGTTGTACAGATTATCAATTATACACGCATGTGAGGGCAGAAGTTTATATATTACACAATTAATGTTATTTTCATGGGAACTATACAAGGGCTCCATACAAATAAACATAATTTAACATTACTAAATATTTAGTGAAGTACACACACGCTAAAAGTATTCTTATACCATAATTTACCTGTATAATAACTATCAAGAACATATTATAATTTAAATTTTAGTTTTAGCCTCTATGACATTCATTCTTGTTTCAGACAGAATGGCTAAAGCTATTTATTATAGTAACAAATTTATTTAGGCTCAGTTAATATTGAAAAAATACTGCTAAAAACAAAAATTCAATTATAGTAAATATTGCGTGTAAAAAGTGACTAAAAATTTAAGCGGAATAATTCATACTATACTATACATCAGAAGAACTAGATCTACGAATAGTACTTGGTACTTTTGGTTAACATTTATAGAACACGCACATATATTCTAAAATATAATGTTTCCGTGTTATTACCCACGAAAACTGATCCATGCTTACAAAGAACAAAAAGTGAAGACTGTAATTAATTTCATTATTATCAGAGAGTAAGAAGAGTACACTTGCCAGACCACTTGCACTTACGATTTACACATTTAAAATATCATAACACGAAGACAGTTCTTTTAAAATACCACAGAAATACAATAAACGATACAAAATAGTTTTTTAAAGACTTATATAATATATTCGTTTTATGGGTACGTCATATATAGCGGTTCTTTCTGAATACGAGTCAATCACCAACAATAAGAAATTTCTAAGCTATAACGAAATCTTGCAAAGATATACTCGTATGACACGAGTTATTTTTTGTGAAAAGTTTCCATTATTATTATATAGTAATATATACACAAGTTTATTTTCACAGAAAATTACAAAATCCGACTTCAAACGCCTTAGAAGTGTACTTTCGAAACATATCTTTTCTGTTATTTTGATTTAAATAACAAACTACGAATACGTTTGTAAAAAAAAACGTAGGACCGTTGTGAAAGTGTACCCTATCAGATAAAAAAAATTTTCGAATCAGTTTATAAGTTGTAGAGATATATCCGAATATTCTAACATTTTGTTATTTTTATTCAAAAACCAAACTGATGAACCGATTTTCTTGAAAATTTCAAGAGATCATCTACGTAGAATGCTCTATCATATAAAGAATGAATTTTTAAAATTGGTTCAAATGGCGGTGACATGCGTTCATAAAAAATGTAAACATTCGAATAGATAACCTGTCTCCTTTATTGAAGTCGATTAAAAATAACCGTAAGTTTCTATACTTGTACCAAACAACAACTTAATGAAATCTTGACAAAACTCTAACGTTTTCCACAGACATATTGACAGAATGCCCATATTTAACGTAGACACAATAAAAGTCTATACAAATAAGACATGGAGTAAACCAACGAACTGCGACCACCAAACCACGCACTGAAATGAACCGAAAAATCCACCGAGCAACATTGAAATGTGTATTATGATATTCGCTATAATCTCCGGCATGCCCCAGTACTTTCACGATCACAAGTCGCGCCGGCACCCCCTCTGCCCGGTTGCCGAGTATATAAGCGCACACCCGCCCTCAATCGGCACAGACGCAAGTTGCACCTTCAACATAGCGATTCCTGGAAGACACTAGTCTTCCATCAGCGCTATACAAAACAAAATCGTATATAAGATACTATATATCTATCCTCCTTCTTTCTTTTTGCCTTTGTGCTTCGCATCTTCTCAAAAATGAAATCCATGGTAAGTGCTACTTTTCACATAACACCTTTTCTCCTCTCGAATTTTAACAGTTTTTTATAAATAATAGTTATAAAAAAATAATGGTTTTAATCTGAGTCAAAGTTCATATTGAAGCCAAATACAAATAAGCAGCTAATATTATTATTAAGAGCTAAAGCTTTGTTCCAATGATTAACGACACGTCAGGGCGCATTTTCGTTAACAATAACTTAATTTATTATCGATACTGACCGACCAAGGCACTTGGTCACACTCCGCCTACATTCAAGCTGTCCAAGCGATCACTTCTACTAGACCCTTTATCGAATAATCTCGCAAATACAGTGGCGTAGCCAAGTAACACCTGCAAAAGTAAATTTCAAACGTAACTTAGTGAAAGTATATTTATAGAACTTGTTACAAAATAAATATAAATTAAAACTCGCAAACTTTATTTTTAATCCATATAAAACGTATGATCAGTACCAGATACACATAAATCATCTGAAAAATCTGTGATATTGATTTTCAGGTAGAGATTTCTCAGCTCTCAGCTCCCTGATTACCTAATTTGTCTGAACTAGTATCAATAAACATCTGCCTACCCTTTGGCACCATTCTAGTTTTTCATGTAAATATAATTCATACCATAAATGAACATACTATGTCTACTACGCAACCTTTTAAGGGCTAACCTCCTACGGCTTTGCATGCCTTTGTGGGATATAATCCATTTGAAATTTTCTTGCAATCATCAATATGTAAATAGGTGAGCTTTAGTGCCGGCAATTAAAAATTATATTTAACGGGCGTAGCGTAAATAACTGGGCCTATGTCGAAAATTTAGATTTTGTCGGTTGGTCGCGCAACGCGTGCCGCGCACGCGACCCACCAGGTCATTGTCATAATATTCGTAAAAATTCGCGCCACTTTTTATATCGCCCTACATTTTTGTTCCCTAGAAAATATCAACATAACTCTGGATTAATTCCAATTTGCAAAAAAAGCTTGCCAGATATGTTTTTATATATTTGAACTTAGAAACGTCAATATGACAGATTTAAACCATAGATGCCGTTTTAAAGCGTATCAATGAATTACTATTAACGTCTTTTTTGTTCATATTAGACTCGGTTTTTACAAATAACAAAGAAAACATTGATTGTTGCCAGTAGCAAGGTTAAATCTTAAAATGAATAAACACAAATCGAACTCCGTTTACGTTTCCTACGTGAGTCAATGTCGCTGAAAGTTGTCTGTTGTTAAGAACTAGAACATTAATGCTTAGTTATGCGTGTCTTGTCATTGATATTTTACTATCTGCTTGAAAATAAATGTCCATGTTAATGTTACTATAAAGATATCAAACCTTGTACATGAAAGTTTTTTTTTAATTTTGTAAGTGTCCAGATTAAATATTAATATAAGCAAATAACCAATTTTAATCGTTGATCGCATCTTAAGCACTTAAAATACATTTTTTTTATTTCATATCAATGAAATTTATTGCTTATGTTGGATCAGGCTAAAATATCTGTGTGTGTGTGTGTGTGATGATGTATCGATGAGTGGAGCAAGGAACAAACCCACGTCACCTGACCAAATATGGCAGAGAACGCTGACTGCTATCACCCATTATGCATCGAAGTGCTCTATTTACTTACAATGTCAACGAGACCGGTGCCCGTGTTGCCATTTTGAATGTTAATCGTCCCGATCTTTACTTTCCGCATCAATTTGCGACAATAAGTACACCATATTAAGATTACAAGTTTTCCCAATAGCAACAATTTTATCTTTAACCAGAATATAAACTTTGCATTAAAGATCACGCTTCTTCTTTTGAGTCATTCGAAGAATCCTATGTACCCAAGCAGACCAATTAAGTCTCTTATGCTGCTTACCTCGCCACTCCCTAAGGGTTTTTGTCTACATTCCATTGCAACCTATTAGAAGGGCATGCCCACGCACCGCCTCTCCCTCAATCAATCAATATAACCCATTAAAGATCGTCCAATTGACATAAAAAGTAGTAGCAAAGACAGCAAATCTAACATAGGATATATTACGAATGACAACAAATGACGCAACCGCACCAGTCTAACGAAAATTTACGACCATTTTCTTGTATCCGATTGTCGAGTTATAATAAATTGAGCTCGTTGAGCTCTCCTATATTTCAAGCGCGGAAATGATTGAAAGTTATTGAATTGTTGCTGGGCTCGGTCGGTTGGGATCGCTTTAAAACACATAGAAAAAGTAAATGTCAAATTGACAAGCGAGCGAGGATAACCAGTCGACGAATGTGACGGTGGGCAGGTCCGGAAGGCTGGTTTCCTGCTTCATGACCTTCACGCGGCCTTCGGACCTTGGAGCCATTCACTTACTGCTTTGATTGCTCGCTTTTATTCCTAATGAATTGTTAACGAAAGTACACACAGATTACATAGCCGGTTGATTTGTTTGTTGCTAACGTTACTTCCATGTTGTTATTATTTTAGTTTTTGTTACCAAAACTGTATCTGCATGTTGTAGACTTTATCTAACAATAATTTAGCCAGGTCATGAGCGGAGTAAAGCAAAGGCAAACGTTTCCCAGCATTGTAGACGCATGCCCGATTTTATCAAAAATTTCGTAATGCGACGTGCAACTATTACCCCAGTTTTTTTGACATCGCGTGAATATGTTGTAGTATATTTGTTTCATTTAAATCCATTAGCAAATATAACAGATAAGCGTATTGTTTTTGAAGACTGAGCAATTTGAATAAAGAAGACCGTATTATAGCAATATATTTTGAAAACCGAAAGTTTTGATAATATTTTATATTTCAAGAAAAGCTAAGGACTCAATATAAATACGTTCAAGAATTTAAAGTCCAACATTTACCTAGCTTCGCTGACTTGATAGGTAAATCAATAGATTTCAGAGCATAAATACAGTGTTAAGTAATATTAAACTCGCTCAACCTGGGGCTAGGTGACCACTCGGTCAGCCACATCGCAAGCCCTGACATCATTACGTGATTCTGAACTTACCTCAAATACCTTACTTATGTACTCATCATGTTTATTTTCCATATTTCCCGTAGTCTTTATTATTTTAATGTTTTGAGTATAGCTTTTGCATTATATTCATATTCAATCTTAACCCTACAACTGATACAGTCCCCGGATATTGGATAAATAATGGCACAAAAAAGTATTTTAGCTTTTGCATTAATCCTACCATTTGCTCCTATAACATATATCTATGAATTATAATAATTAAAAAATTACTTCACACATGTCCATTAGCATAAAAAATATTAGCGGCATAATAAATCACTTTCATTAATTATAATAAATCATTAACTAATTTATGAACATGGTTCATATATATTAGTTATATCAATGTCTTCAAATATATATTTATTAAAACCAGCGATCCATGAACAAGATTGATTTTATTACTAATAAATATTCACTTCTTAATTTTTTATTTCGTTTGAACGTACTCAAGCAAGCTTCATTTATTTTATTGCATTGCATACATATGCTTGTTTAGTTATGTACACAGTATCAAAATCGTTCTTTCATATTTTTGTATTAATTTTTGTCTCTGAATATTTATATTAACACGGTAAAATGTTTAAAAAATATATATAATTGTTAATGTATAATATATTTTAAATAACAATATATTGTTTATAAAATTTCTTTAAATTACGTAAATCTAAAAGTCTTGAACAATGATACATATTAATAATATTATTTTTTTTATTTTAGCATACGCAAACTTATGCTTTTTCATTAATGATTACCGAAAATATCCAATATACCATCAACCTTAATAGTTATTTACAACTTGGCGAACCCAGGAAACTAATTGTCAACCATTTTATTGGAATTTATTTTAAATGATGACTTATCACATTCAATGCTATAATAAAACCGCCCAGAGTAAGCGTTGCAACTGCTGCAATAACTTTGAATAATAAGTTGTTAATGAAGGACATAGTTGGTTAAACTAAACGCAATGTTGTTAGTAATGAACACGAGGTCGCACCAGTGAACTGGTGTAAAACCAAATGCATTATAAATACCTACTCGCAGTTTAATGAAACTTATCCGTTTTGCCCACAGATCGTAGTAGCTTGCTTGGCGTTGGCGTGTGGAGCGCACGCTTCCGGCTGGACGGGCCCTCCAGCCAACATCGCCCTGTCACAGGACGGCCGCAACATCCTGGAAACACCTGAAGTGGCACAGGCGCGCGCCGCCCACCTCTCCGCGCTCCAACAGGCGTCACAGAACAACCCTAACCCACAAGACGATGGCTCCTACGACCCCCGTTGGGACAACGAGGAGTACTGGCAGAACAACGGTGCCCGTGGTGGTAACCAATGGAACGCCGCCCCCGCTGCCCACTCGTGGAACTCTGCCCCCGCCCCCCCCCCCGGGAACGCCGCCCCCCCTGCGCCCGCATGGAACCGTGCCCCCGCGCCCGTCGCGGAGACCCCGGAGGGAGCTCAGGCCCGCGCCGCACACCTCGCCGCCCTCTCCGCCGCCAAGCCCGCTGACAACCAGTGGAACGCCCCCGCTCAGCAACAGTGGAACGCCCAGCCTTCCCAATGGAACGGTGCCCCCTCATGGCAGGGACCTCCCGCCCAGATCAGGCTAGCCCAGAACGGCAACGGTATCCTGGAGACCCCTGAGGTCGCGGCTGCCCGTGCCGCTCACCTTGCAGCGCACGCGCAGGTCGGTCACGGAGCCCCCTCCCACCCTCCCCAGCAGCACTGGTGAACTGTTCCTCCTCTCCTCCTTCCGGGCTCACTGGACGCAGCTCTAGTCCGTCGCTCGTGGCGCGATGGTAGCGAGCCGGTGACGTACTAGAATTACGTCGAGACGCCCACCTCACTTCTTCCTTCCTTCGATCTCCTCTTCGTTTAGGAACTATTTAAAGTGCAAGTGCGTCAGCCTATTTTTCTTCTACTTCGGCTTTTTTGTTACTTTTATAAATTTCTATCGAACGTATAATTTTGTACATATTAATTATTTTATATATGCATTATATAAACGAATTATATAAAATCGAAAAATTATAAGGCTTTTTTATTAATAACCCCTTTATATTCCTTAACGAATTTAAGAACGAACGAATTTAATTTAAGAAACAAATCTATTTTGACGAAATTTTTCAGTCGTCCAAATCATCAATCATATTACTATTAGTTACATCTACAATAATTTGAATATACATAATTTCAAATCAATATCGATGTCTTAAACTGAAAGAAAATTTCATTGATTCCATTATATTTATTATGCCCGTAATTTCGCCCGGCTATGGAACTCACCTCTGTGCGATTGGTCTGTGTAGGATATACAAAAAAATCTATTTAAATTAGTATTGATAATGATTAGCGCGTTTTATAGAACAAACAAAGAAAATTCTTCAGTCCTTATGTTTGTGTATATATGTATATAAACACAAGTCGATTACAAATGTATATACAAAACTCTTCACAATCGTTTTATATTTTTTAATATGCGTCTGCTCTGATCTAAATGTTAACTTTATTAAATTTTTTTCACAAAGAATACAAAACTATAAAACTTCGGTCATCGAGTGAAAATCACTTCCTTATTCTCTTTGATACTGATATTCACTTTTGAATTTTGAATGGAAACTAAAGCTATTGGAGTTCCATTTATTACGCGTATTAAATATTTACACTATGACACTAAAAAAAATTCTTCAAAGTTATTTTTTTTTATAAAAATGCTAGACGCACTAAAAATAATCGCAAATTTGTAAATCTAATATATAAAATTCTGGTCTTACGGCGGTAGTGATACTCCTTTGAAACGACTTGACCGATTTATTAACACTTCCTATACACTTAGGCCGTCCTAGGATGCTTCCTAGGACGAAACCTAATACCAAATCCTTATACTATAGCTTAGGTAAAGTGAAAGTCTTTACATTTTCTCTTAAATCTACCGTAGACGCTCCAAAATAAAAAAAAAGAACTATTGGTCATGGAACAGTCTGAAGTGCAATACGAAGTTGCTTTGAAAACTTTAAAAAAATATATGTATAGGTTTTAACAAACGTTAAAATAAATTCTTATGCAACATTTTTTTTGTGTGCGAGAGGGATGTTCACGCGAGTTTGGTATAATTTACCCATAGGCTCTTTATTAACAACAATTTTCTCTTTTTTTATGGAAAGAAAGATAAACGAGCAGACAGTTAACCTGGTGGTAAGTGATCCCGTCGCCCATGGACACGCGCAACATCCAGAGAACTGCAAGTGCGTTGTCAACCTGGGAAATTGGATTAAATAGGTTTATTGGATATGATAGGTCGGGATTAAGGATTTGGAGAGGATAGGAGTGTGAAAAGAGAAGGGTAGACATGGCCATCTGGCATCCTCAAAAATCATGCATACTTTATTTTATGCCGACTTTATAAAGGGCGGTGGTACTTCCCCGGACGAGCGTGGCCGTTAAAAGTGCAGCAAACGCTGTGAAGGGATCTGATCTACCACCTGAGTTCTCCTACTAAAAACACGGACGGTGACGCTAACCAGTAAGATTCGTCCCTACCATAAAACAAACTGATGATAACACGCACTCATTTCATTTTCCCCTACTATAAAATGGCGTGATTGTGACGCGAATCCAAACATACTCCCGTAAAAAAAACATTCTATTTACACCTACCGAAAAACGTGACGTGACCTCGAACTTTCTCCATTCAAAATTTTTGATTGTAGAGCCATGATGATGAACATTGTACTAGGCTGAAATAGGGTGCATAACATGGCTTTATATTCAAAAGTTAATAATAATTAGTAATATGATATATTTTTTTATGTATATTAGAATAGTTTAATATTTATCTTTCGAAGCCCAGCCAGACGAGATAACTTGTTAGCCCTCATATTAATAATAACTTATTCAATAAGAGCTTACAAAAAATCTTTGTAAGCCCTAATTTAACGCTAATAAATCTACTACTGATTTCCAAACCTAGAACAGCCTGTCTTTTATTTATTTTCGTGCATGGACTTCGATTATGTTTTTCGACAATTTTTCATTCATTCAGATTCCAACGTCATCCTGAACGGTCTAAACACTGTATTGTGAAAAAAAATAAAGGAAAAAATCTTCGTTTTCACTGAATCCAGTAAGGAACCTAACAAAAAAACGTGAATAATCCATTTAAGAAACGACTACTTCTCTGACTTCCAGCGTTTATTGAATGATGAATTCCTTCCTTGCCTTAACAGGGAACGTTTGTGGTAAATATTTTAACACTTATTTAGATTTTGAAAGGAAACCACAACATATTTTTTTATTAAACTTTTATATAACTACCTCATAAATATATCCTTTAAAATAAAAAAGAGAATTTTAAAAATCAGTTCATAATTGGTAACAATAATACTTATATTCTCCAGGCCGATTTCGACCACGGCGACTGCTTCTTCTAAAAATCAGTAAATTTACATAAAAAGACACATACAGTTAAAAATATAACCTCCTCCTTTTTATTATACAGGTGTCAATTTTAAATCGGTTAGAAAGACTATTATTTAAAATTTATATTAATTGTGGTGACATTTTTATGGTGCCTAAGTTAATTCCGGCATTGAGTGTAGTAGGCATTTTTGCCAACATAGTGTACAACAATGTGTGTAAAGTTGTACACTACGTTGTAGTGTACAACTTTAGTGAAATAAAAATAATCCTATTTTTAAAAATTATTGCTTATTTCATTGTAAAGAATTTTGGTTTTCAGCACTTTATATCCTGGCATCTCTTGTGAATTCCCTTTTCTGATTGATCTGGTTAGACCTTTTTTGCGTGACTTGGTATGTCCATTAATATTTTCATAGAAGACAGCAAACTTTAAATATTATGAGGTGTTTAACGCCACCTAGAGGGAAAGTGCTGTAAATAATAAAAAAATAATTTCACTAAAAGAAAATATTGTATTTAGAGTCAATTATAAGAATAAAATGAATCTCTTTAAGAAACATGGTTAAAAATTAAAAGAAAACTATAAAATATAAACTTAAGTATTTCGATTAAATGGTAAAAAACAGGTTAACTAATGAATTGCACGATATAACCTCTATTTTCTTGTTGTTTTCTTTTAAAGAATTTATTTCGAGTAACAATCGAGGTGGTATTGATGGTATTTGGTGGATTGTCGCGTTGTACGATGAGCGAATTGTGCAGCCGGCATTATTCCGAACAATTCCTCTGAACACACCCCGTGGTAAGAGATGGTACTTTTCTTAGCAGGGCCAAGGAATCGAGCTGATCGGAGAAAGCTGGATCATCGACGATTCGAGTAGCTCGACATTGGATGCGGTCAAATGAAAGGAGCTGATAAACGGGTGCCCCAGCCCAGTGGTGAGAGCATTATTTCATGCATGACGTACCTGCGCTTTGTATAATTACAGGCGGTCTGACGGCTGGAAATACTGCCTCGCTCTGCTGAGGACGCCAAGCTTTTTAGAAGCCAATTTGGCTTTAC
>JAOCPS010000014.1:1288277-1301286 GCA_025505425.1 Graphium colonna
GAAATAAGTGCATAACACGCATATCCACGAGAATTGCTGCCGACAAACTGTTGCACAGTTTGGCAGATTGTGAACTCTTTATATGTACTTTTTCATTGATAATAAAAAAATAAAAAAAAAAAAAAAAAATCAAACAGGCAGATGGTTCACCTGATGTTAAGCAAACTCGCAAACGAGCTCAAAACATCCAGAGAGCCACAAGTGCATTGTCAACCTAGGAAATTGGATAAAATAGATTTATTGGGAGGGGGGTCAGGATTAAGGATTGGGGAGACAAAAGGATTGGGAAAAGAAAAGGCTAGAAATAATGTTACACTGGGGTTAGTTTTTCTGTTGTTCCAGCCAGAGCATGTAGGTTCACACCTACAGACTCAGAAATTATTATGAAATGCTTCAACTTATTTTTAATGCCTTCCAACTTTTTAAGTTTGATTTATTTTGAATTACTCACCATTAAAACTGCAGATAGATATGTGTGAAAGTGGCATCTCAGGCAGCTCATATTGTCGACTGCAGACTACTACTTCATCTGGTTCCAATGAAAAGCCTTCTTCAGCTGATGCCAAAACAATGAGATTGTATTCATCAGTTAAATGTGTCAAAAGAAATTTGGACATTTCTCCGAACTCTGTTATAGAGCCCCCTTGCCAGAGTGCTACAACCTAGAAAAGCATTATTAAAATAACCTTAGAATGCTATTATTTTTTAATTAGAAAGTTTTTTTTGTTGTTTATTTAACCTATTAAGCACATATAATGTCCATACACATTATGAGATGGCAGCACAAGATACATCTTCAGCTTGCCAAGTAAATAGTTTTTCCCCAGGAGTTTTCATTTGATAGTGTATAATATACAAATATATAAACTATCAATTATAAATGTATAAGTGTAAATTAATACTTACATTTCTTTTGCTCTTGCTTTTCTGCCATTTGTGCTTTGATTTTGCTATGTACTGCTCTCTTATCAATGGGTCCTCATAGAATGTCCATTTAGACATTAAACCTTCTAGCTTTGCATTCATTTCAGCACACATAGAAATGTAACTTGATGGTAGTAGAGAATCTAAAAATAACCATTAGGACATATTAATTCAGTAAAATTTACTTTAAACATATCATTCTTGTGTACAGGAGAGGATAGGGTAAGGATTTCCTGCCAATGGATGACAGGATATCCTTTACAGTATGAAAAAAGCAAAGTTCAAACTTACCATCCTCGTCTGCCATAATGCCATCACAAAGAGAAGAGTCCAGCTCTTTAAGTTTTTCATGAGCATTTATAGCACTGTTCCTTAACAATGTTATGGATCTAGCAATGTAATTTGGTATAGTGCCGTTATGAATGTCGGACCAGAGGTGCATCCTGTCTTCAATTGTCTTTGGAAGTAGAACTTTGTCATCTTGATCATCCCATGGCATCCATATGTTGTGATAAAAAAATCTGAAATTGAACAAGTCATTTTAATAAATCATTACATAATTACGTAACAAATACAGTATACTATTGGATGTCCGCAATACACATGTGCACATAAACAAATAATATATTAAATAATACTTTCCTGCCATGTGGCAGGAAGAACATGGTATACTGTCACACTCAGTGGGAACAAGTAGAAAAGGCTAGAGGAGACTATTGCTAAAGAGCAGTCAAACCTACAAAAAAAAGAAAGAGCCAAATAATAGAATAAATGATCAGAATAAAACTGCATGAACATAAGGCTGTATTAAAATTTTATATTGAAAATAATTTTACCTTAGCATATCAATAAATTCAGCTGTTGTAGCAACATTAATACATTGTTCTCTCTGTTTGATGGTAGGCCATAGTTCTATCAAAGGGACATCAACAACTGCTTCAGGTAAAGTTACTGCCTCATGTTGTACACTTAAGATATCTACAGAGGCAGTAAGTTCTTCAAAATCCACTGATGTAACTGTTACATAAGCAATGCAAGGGAACCTTACATCTGAAACATTAACATTTTCATTGCAAAAAAGATAGATAGATGAATAATACTTTATAGCCAAATTATATACTAGCAATTAATTGTATTACATTAAATCAATATATAATATAATTCTCATTGAAAACTTTAAAGAAACAGATTTGTTGGGGCGTTATAAGCACAGTATATTGCAATTTTTTTCAAGTTTTATAATTGATTTAGACAAAACCTTAGATGCCACAAAATTTATTTTTCATTAAAACTTACACTTTGCATATAAAAGAAAAATATTTTCAATAAAAACATTAACAATTAACTTGAGACTTCAAAATAATTGTATCAATTTAGGTAGTTAGTTTTCAATTTAGGTAGTTAGGTGAACTGCACAATTAACACTCCTATAAAGCATAACATCTTAAAGGTAAAAAAATTAACATCACATGCATACTTACCAAACTTTTTGCAGAAGACTTTTGACAACTTCCAAAGGGCTTCCCAGCCAACTGGTTCAATTAAAAGTTCTGCTTGCAGAGACCATTGTTCTCGAGCAGTACCGCGCCCTGAACTAAAAACTCGCAACAATTCTTGCAACATTTCATTGTCAGTACGGTTGAATATGTACACGGACTGCATCTGCAATATAATATAAAATTGAAAACATTATTACAAAGTTTTAAATACGCAAGTCATATTTGTAATATTTCAAATTTCAGTAGCAAAATTAATTAGTCGCTTGTAAAAGATTATATTATAGGTATTTCGAATTTAGATATCGTCTAAAGTACCTTTTATGTTCCAATGTTATTGTAGTTGATATAATAAGAACAAGATCTTAAGTAACAACATTAAAAATTTTACTTTTCACTAAGAAATGTTTCTATGGCCGTTCGAGAAAGTTTGAATTTCAACGCAATTTTTCGACATATACCACAACTAATGTTGCCCGTGATATATATATAAATATAATAATAACATTGGATTCATTCCTTATCTCCTAGCACGTAACATATCCGAGATATGCAAATATCCATTTTTAAATGCCTGTTAACCCCAAGAAAATAATTAGTTTTTATACAGCAGTTATTATTAAATATTAATAATAATTGCTGTATGTTCATTTTGATAAACTATTTTTTTATTTTATTGTCTATGGTTTGTGATTGAAGTTAGTAAAAAATGAAGTATTCCCTTGAATGCCGGACCGTATACGGATTGAGGTTATTTTAGTATCATTGACCTAAATAGTAAATAGAATCAAAAGTTGCAAACTGTATTAATGTTTGAGTAATTATTGGTGATAAATGTTATAAATAAGAGGGATATTAGTCTCTTATTTTAAAATTATGGCTTCCTTATCAAGACTACATAAAATTGCCCTTATAAGTTTAGGCGCCGTCGGTGGTAGTTTAGCGTATTATACTATAGGTAGATCTGAAAAGAAATTTGATGTGCAAAACTCTTGGACTGTAAACTATACTCCTAGTATAAAATGGGAAAAAAACTGGGACCGGTAAGTGATTTAATTTCTCGTTGCATCTGTGTGAAAAACGTTGACCTAGTTGTAAACAAACACGTCCATCGTCGATATGTAAAACTAAGGCAATCAAAAAGTTTAAATCTAAAAGCAAGATCATCCCACTTGCTTCTATGTAGTTTTGCTGTACTGTAAAACTTCATACCGTTTACACATGTTTATTATTTTTATTTCTTTGTTATTCAGTCGGGAACCACAATCCATTGTCAAACCAATGTCTCAAAATAAGCCAGAGGACGAAAACCGATATAATGAACAAATTGAAAAAGCAAAAAGCAAAGCTGTTAGGCATTTGATTCTCATCAGACATGGGCAGTATAATCTTGAAGGAGCTACAGACAAGGAGAGAGTACTGACTGATTTAGGTAAGATATTTTTTTTGAATAATTAAATAGAAAAGATTAAAAAACATGACCAACTCTTTAAAAGATTCATGGTAATTTTGCAGAGTAGGTGCATAAGCAAATTTTAATGTAAAGATTTTTAAATTGATAGAGAAACATATTTGATAAGACCCGTGTAGGGAAGCATATTTCAATAATAAGAAGTTAATAATTCATACAGACAGTCATACTTTAAAAAAAACTGAAACTGAAAAATACATATGAAGTTAAGAGCAATGAAGCACGGCTATTTAGTGTTCAACTGAACCTTACCTGTACATCTCAATATAGAATCTAGAGTCTTTTGTCCCAAGAGCATTTTACAAATATGAATTATACATATCCAAAAAGATAGATCATATAACTATTTGGTCAGGGTGTGATATGATCACACAATTTGTGATTTCATAGCAAATGTCTTAGCAACTGCTTCAAATGGTCATCTGAATCTAAAAATAACAATAGGTAATGTAGAAAATATTAACACATACAAAATTGTTTACTTAAAAATTAGAAAACATCTTTTTTAAAACAATATTTAAGGATGACATGATTTTAATAATCATTGTTACTTTTTGGTACCCTATTCATGCTATTAGAAATCCACATTGCATTAACTGATAAAACAAGCCTATTTCAGGTTGTGAGATCTTTACCGACGAAATGTGCCTAGCAACCGATGACATGGATTTGTACACATGGCTATTTGTCTGTGTTCTATAATGCTTTTGATAAATATATTTAATAACATCCATTATTAATAAGATCCATTCACAGAGATAAACTAAGTAAATCTTTGACAATAATACAATGAAAAATAATTACTGTTCCTAATAAAAATATTTGTGATTGTATAAAATTTATATCACCTTTAATAAGTAGTGCATATGATATCCATATGTATTAGTTATTCATTATTATTTATTTAAGTTTTTATTTTATCATTTAAGCTTCATTACAAAGCCTTAGCTTAAGGTTACAAAAGGTGGACTTATATCAAACAAGTGATAATAAAATAATTTTCAGGTAGAATTCAAGCAGATCTGACTGGTAGAAGACTTGCCAGCTTAGGTATTAAATGGGATTTATTAGTTCGTTCAACAATGACTCGAGCACAAGAGACTGCATCAATCATAGCAAAACATCTACCTGAAGATTTAGAGATAAAAGATTGTCAACTTATTGAGGAAGGTGCCCCCATTCCCCCTGAACCACCAGTTGGACATTGGGCACCTGAACCCAAAGTAAGTTTTAAATAAATATATTTTTATTGTAGATCTCTTTTCTTATATTGGATAAGTCCTATTGTAAGTCTCTGATTATATTGAATTGTATGGCATATGTTTTGTGTTTTTTGCTGTAAAAATTACAAATTTTGTGTATTATTTGTTAAATTTATTTTATGTCTTTATAGATAGCAGTATAGTTACATTTAATAAATACAACAAAAATACTAGTTTATATATTCTGATAGTGATCATAAGTTATGTTGACTTCACATTTTTGTATTACTTTTTAAACATACATATAAAAGTCATCATTCCTAAACATAAAAATAAGTCTGAAATATGATTGAGAATTGTGTTTAAATGTTTTGCCTCTGCCTATTTATACATAAAATTGCAAATCTTAATATGTTTAAATATTGAACTTTAGTTAATTCTTAAATGTCAGTTATAAATTGTATATGTATTACACATAACAATGTCACATGTATTTTTGTAACAATTTCATAAGTTTTCATAGTTTTCAATAATTAGAGATATCTGTCTGACTCATTTGTAATGTTTGTATTATTTATAAAGTAGAGAATATATATCTTGATATAACCCTGCCATTTAAAGAAAGGCATTGTAAATGGTACATTGTATTTACTACAATTTTTATCTTGCTTACATAAAAAAAATTATGTCATTAGTGTCATGTCACAAGCACACAAAAATTCTTCACAGTGATGCACAATAAATTTAATGAATAAAGTCAATTCAATTAATATTATAAACATATTAAATTATATTAGCTCGTAAGGATGTCCTCATTTAAACAAAATTCTGAATGGAGTTTAATGCAAAAACCCACAATGGTTACAATCCCCTTCTTTATATAACAGAGTTATAAATTATTGTGTGACCACTTGGGATTCTGAGGTAATTATGACATGTGATCTTTCATTAATGTATTTTTACTGGATTGTAGTATTCTTCCTTAGTGCAGAATTTCTTTCTTCTTTGATTTGTTTTGTACTATTGATTAGTTACTTGCATTTTTACCTCTAGATGTTAACATATAAATTTTGCCCAGTTTTGCATTACCTACCACTACTTAACCAGTACAGTTGTCTTAGCTAAGTTCATTACTGATAATTTTCGTTTGCAATGCATTTTTACATTTGGGACATTTAAGGACAATAAGTATGATTTAGAATTATACTAATCATATATTATTAAAACATACTTATTGTCATATTTCAATTACAATTAATAAACAAATAGTGCCTGGTTACTAACATTTTATCCAATGGCTCTTCTCAATTAGGATCAAAACCCTGGAGATACTTATACCAATGATTTCTAATAGTAATACATTCTGAAAAAATGACACAAGAAACAGTAGGAAAAATATATTTAAAATAATATGTGAAGTTTCACAGTTCTACACTAAAGCCATATGATGTGAGAAGGCTAGACAAATCTTTAAAACATTAATTGTCATAAACACTATTAGTATACTGAACTAGGTTTGCAATCATTCTTACATAATACATATTTCCAATTCAAAAGTTAAATGCGAATCTCTTAAATCTTATATTTATTTGGGAAATAGTGAACTATTGCCTTATATTACCAGTATACAAATTTAATATAAATTTTCACTTAAATACATAAAAACTGTATTCATGTCCCTATTCAAATATTAGATTGTATTTTTCATCGTTTTCAGCTAATAAAAGCTTAGGAATGGTGCACTATCTGGGGCCAGACTAACGGCTAGACTGTTGGTTCAATGGAATTCTTAACAGTATGTCCAACATATCTGTTTGGGAATTTTTGCTGTTGTGAAATATAATAGTTTAATGTCAGTATCATTTCTTTTAAACTATACCTTTGTCCATATTAACTATAATAAATGTAGCTAGTCGATGGGGTTCTTAATAGAATAAGGTACTAGGTTAATGCAACGCTGGGCACTAACGAAGTACGGTTGGGCACGTGTAGCAGTTCTTCCAGGACGGCGCGCGGATAGAGGCCGCCTTCCGGCGCTACTTCTACAGGGCGCCCCCGGAGCAGACCAAGGACACCTACACGCTTCTAGTCTGCCATGCTAACGTCATACGGTTCTTCGTTTGCAAGTGAGTTGGATAACTCGATTGTTTTTGTTCGTCTGTAAGCTGACTAGATTAGGGGTAGTATCCTCTCTACAAACTTGATGGTTGACCATAACACCTATCAAAACTTTTACAGCACTTTTACGCGGTCGCCCCGGAAAGTACCACCGCCCTTTATAAAGTCGGCATACACAAAATAAAGTATGCATGACTTAGGGATGCCAGATGGCCATGTCTACCCTTCTCTTTTCCCATTCCTTTTCCTCCAAATTTTTCCTTTGCCATCCAATTTCCCAGGTTGACAACGCACTCTTGATTCTCCCGATGTTGCTTGTGTCTATGGGCGATGGGATTTCTTAACATCAGGGGAACCGTCTGCTCGCTTGTCTTCCTTTCCACAAAAAAAAATCCACCACTGAGCGAGTTTGTCGTAACTTTTCATGGGTCCTATTGCCATGACTAGGTCGAAAGAGGGACCGCTATAGCTCTCCCCAATTCAGAAACAGCTACTTATAGTCTGTTCTAGATACAGGTATATCAAAATGTAAAGAAAGCAAAACCTATAACGATAAATAGCGTATCAGTAGTAATTGATGTATTCTCATAATACCTTATAACGTTAATTCTTACCAAACATTAATGCTACAATTTCATTGAGGGATTTTTAGAGACTTGTGATATTTACTTGTATTCGAAGTTACCACCTTACGGTTTCGAAATGCTGATTTATACTATAGGCGTATATGCAATACTATAAAATAGGTTGCAATTGCAAATTGTAATAGTATCTATGTAATGTAAATATATTACACTGAATACTACGCAATGTCTGACTTTGTCTATGGCTGTACGCTGATAAGTAGCGCAGAGGACTCGTATCCACGACAATTTTTTTATCTGTAACTTACTTCCTACAGTAACTAAACGTTTTCTGGGAATATTAACATTTGATTATGGTCTATAGCCATTGTACAATGGTAAAAATAATCAGAGTTTGCCGAACATGTGTGCACATGAAACAGTGGTCGGTATTCATTTAAGCATTTTATAGAGGATGACTGGTGGGGGTCACTTTCAATATTGGAGGATGTTATATCTTGGGATCATATATGAAGAATAATCAGAATTTAACAATTTAATTAGGCAAGACCAACGATCCGACTGAGCCCGCGTCTATCATCATTATCAACTACACAACTCATTCAGCAAATCGCACTGACCCTCGATTACAAACACAACGCGCTTGACAGCGGACGCGAGGAGGTTTTTAAACCACGTCGTAATTTTATTCTTATTTAATTACGGGTGTTCACTTCATTGATTATGTCGACATTAAATATCGCTCACGATCTATCGTGTGGTCCGATTCGTGATTAAACCACAATAACGAGATGGATCAATCGACCATTAGAACTCTCCCAAGTAGGTCCCTTATCGATTGCGATGAAGCCAAGATCCGAACCTCCATCAGATGGATCCTTAATCGTGCCTGCCCGCTCCCCTTCCCCCTTGTTAGTCGTATTTTCCATCTTGCGTTAAAAGAGGTCGTGGAGCTATAGCAGAGCGGACGACGTCAGCGTGTCGTCGTCGTGCACGCTACCTTGTACCTCCTGAGTCCTCATCCGGCGAAACTGTTAAAGCCGCCGGGGTAAAAGCGTACTACCAAAAAAAAAAACAAGTAATGTTCATGCTATCGGGTACGACGTGGCTGGAGTGGCGGTATACGGTCGGACGGTCGACGACCTGTCGCGCGTTTAGCTGATCAGGCGTCGAGCTGAGTATTAACACTTTATTTTTTTTGGTCGAAACTATGCCTCTAATTTATGTCGAACGAGTGGCGAATATTCTCCTTACCTGTCATCCTGTATGTTGGTAAATAATCATGTTTTATACACAAATTGCCTGCAGATTCAAACACTATTTCTCATATTACAGGGCTCTACAATTCCCACCCGAGGGCTGGCTGCGTATATCGCTCAACCACGGCTCCATCACATGGGTGTCAATTCTACCAAGCGGCAACGTGGTGTTGCGATCGCTTAGCGATACCGGTCACATGGACCCCAAGCACATAAGCAGCCGGTAAATCGCGCCAAATCTTCGTAGCATAGATAATAAAATATACCGGAGCATAGATAAAATATACGTGACATAATAAAAATATACTAGGGCAATATACAGGTATGAACGGTTTTATACTACGGTGTTGATTTTTTTTTATTGGTTGATTGAATCGGCTGTTGTTTGCTGATGTCTGTTGTAATAATTATAAAGCATTTTAATACAGTACATTTGAGATGTTGCCACCATATTAAGGAATAAAATATATTTTTAACTGTTACTAACTACACCTATAAGAAAATTTGATTACGCTTACATTGTTATAATATTATTGTTAATATTATTATTACTTCCGTATTGTACCACATATTTTTCTTGAATAGTTAATTTTTATATAAAATGTACTTATGTATAATATAATTCATTGTACGAATTAAAATGATTCATTTGATTTTTAGGTCATTGAATGTAATTTTATGAAAATATTCAGAAATTGAACGAAAATGGTTTTAATTCTTCATTAATTACTTTTGCTGAAATTAATTGTAATGATGTATATTTATAAATGTTTACACAAACAATTGTTTAAGTATTTATAGAACAAATATATATTATTCTTTATACACTACAATTTATATTAAAAAGTTAATTGTTGAATTAAAGCCGTTGTCGGTGTCCGAAAAATGTTGAACATTTACAATGACAGTTATGTTAAAACATTGTATCAAGGTTGACTAATGTATTTGGCGGGAAACAGTATATATTTCTTTATTTTACCGCCGTATGATATTCCAGTGAATTTTTTGACGTTTATTTTTTTTTTATGATTTATAATGTCTCACCGTTAGTGCCAGTGACATGTAACTTTTTTTTGTGTAGTAATCCATCAAAAAAGTCTTCGAAGCGCCGTACGAATGAAAAGTCGCAGATCTAAACAAGAATCGATTATTTCCGCTCACAATCGGAACAGGATCGGAATTTAACGGAAACCACGTGACTCGTAAAGAGAATGGACAGATAAAGTTGTAATGATTGTGAATATTACAGCTGATGCTATTACGTAATTAATATTAAGAAAATACTAAAAAAAAAACAAAATGACGGGCAGATTTGGAAATCAGATGGACTGACTGTAATAAGAACAACATGCAATTAAATATATGAAATGTTTTATTCTATTTTGTGTACAAGTGCCTTTACAAATAATTTTGGTCAACTGTAAGATGTTTATGATCACTGAATGCAATATCATCCGAAAATCAGATAAAAAGTAATCGGTAACGCAGATCGATTTCAACACAAGTAGTCACTGCGAGAATTGAGATTATTCATAAAATAATATTGTTCAAGAAGAATAGTCAAAAATAAGTCAGTGTTCCGTTTCCTATTCCGGCTAGGATTTTTTTTTTATTTAGCTCGCTCAAACTAAACACATTTCTTGTCGACTCTAGAAAGATATTTTAAACTTCGATACAACACTGCGTTTATAAGGAAATCAATCTGAAGAATATATCGTGAAAGTGACTAAAGATCCATTTGGCCGTTTTACAATAGAGCAATTTAAAGCTTAAAAGAAATTATTAAAAATTGTATTAATCCGTGAAAGCTACAAAAACAACACCCTAAAAGTGGTCATTGACGCGACGTCCCGGACGGCCGAATGGACGCCGCGACATCCGAGCGTTGGACGTTGCCTTCGACACACCCACATGCTGCGTTGCACCACCGAGTAAATAATACGCACAGGGAGACTCCATATGTTACAGAGTAATACGTATAGAGAGACTATGTACGTATTATTTACTTTATGTCGCAAAGCACAATTTGGGGGATTGGAGGGGATGAGGGGAGCCAACTCGTGGATGTCGGTCGCGGCGTCCATTTGGGCTTTCGAGACGTCTCAATCGTCAATGTCCCCCTTAATATTTTTAAATAAAAGTTCATCTTGGTATCAACCAAAAAGAACTTAAAATTATTTTTTTTCTAAAAACGAATTTGCTTTGCTGTGAAACGGCGAAATGGTTTATTTTTTTTTACCGTCGACATGATGGACTTTGACCATAAACTGTGTTCAATGTTATCGTACTTCTGAATGTCTATGGAATGTTTAGAACTAAAGTGAAGAAAACCTGATACGTGATGCGGTAATGTACAAAATTTTAATGTATTGTATTTTTATAATTGCAACGAACATAAGTATGAAATAATTTTTCATTAGTTTTAGTAAAAATTTCGTACATCGACGTGTTGCGTACGAATGGTCCCTGGATTACTTGAAAATGTCAACTATTATATGTCTATTGAGCAATGTATGTAGGTGTCAATTCTAATTATTAACCGACTTTAAAAAGGAGGAGGTTCTGAATTCGGATGTTTCTATTTTTTTTTAATTGAAACTATTTTTAGTCTAGCTAGTTATTCGCATTTTTACGTTAAGCTTTATACAATTTTTAAAAATCAAGTATTATTTAAAAATTTGTTATGAAAAAGATTATATTGCCTTTTTTCTGTTTGAACCACGATTAAAGTACAATTTTTAACGTAAATGAAATCTCCAATACAATATCTACACTAACAGCAATGGTATGACGTCACTAATGAATTGAGCAACTACCTAATTTGAAATAACAAAGAAAACTCATTTAAGAAGAGATGAATAAAATATTGAAGTTTGTTAAACGTTCAGCGTTATACAGGGTGATTGTCGAGCCACTAACGATATTAAAGCAGAGCATTCGGTACTCGATTGTCAACATATGAAATTGAATTAGAGGCATAGTTTTAACTCCAATTTTCTAGAATATAGGTTAATTGTAGCTATTCGATGCGGCGCTTGATCAGCTGTTCGTCCCACGTTGGTCGTCGGCTGCCCGAGCCCGCCCCCTTCCGCTTCCCCCTACCCGAGCGGACTCCGTTAGGATGAACATGCGTTTAGGCATTATTTATTTATCTTTCGATTGTGTTTACTCAGTGATAAATTAATATTTATTTTGAGTAATATTTTATTATATGATCCCCACATATAACGTCGAATATCGAAAGCGACTCATCAATCATTCTGTATATGTTAAGAATAAATATTTTAACTGGGTTGAATGTGTTATATTTCTATGTTGCGTATATGTATTTATACTTCTACAGTTTTCAATATGATTTGTTTGTTAAGTATATGTTGGTATCATCCATATCGATACCTTAATTCGCAAACCATATTTATTTATTTTTATGGATAGGAAGACAAACGAGCAGACGGTTCACCTGATGGTAAGTGACCCCGCCGCTCATGGACACACGCAACATCCGAAGAGTTGCGGCGCGTTGTCAATCTGGGAAATTGGATACAATAGGTTTGGTATTGGGTAGGATTAAGGATTTGGAAGGGATAGGAGTGTGAAAAGGAAAGGGTAGACATGGCCATCCGGCATCCCAAAAGTCACAAAGTTTATTTTATGCAGACTTTATAAAGCACGGTGGTACTCCCCCAGATGAGCGTGGCCGTAAAAGCAGCAAAAGCTGTGAAAAGATGTTCTTTTAAAACTATTTGACTAATTTTTTTAGGGGAACCAAAAAAAGGAATATTTTTCAAACTAAATACAAAAAAGTCTAAAGTATATATCAAATTCATTACATAGCACGTTCATCGCCGACTATTATTTTACAAAATCATAAAAAAATGTCATTGGTTTTTATGATTATTTATAGGTTTATTTGTTCATATATAAAAGTTTTACAGTGATATTTGTTTATTTTGGC
>JAOCPS010000014.1:1318482-1330892 GCA_025505425.1 Graphium colonna
TATATGTTTTTTTTTTTATAAACAAGACATTTATATTTCTGATGGTACACGTCTTCGGTATTGGGATCTAGTCTCCTTGTACGGCTTGAAGTTTTTACGGCGATCGAAAGCGGCTTGCACAATCGCCGCGCCTTGCTCTGACGCCATTTTTATCTGGAAATGCTGGTCCGAAATGAGTGGACTAATTGAGGTATTGCGTAATAATTAAAAACGTTGTCATATAATGACGTAATGTGGCAAAACGGTTTTTTTATGGGAAGAAAGATGAACTAGCAGACGGTTCATCTGGTGTTAAGCGATCCCGTCGCTCAAGAGCACAGACATCATCCAAAGAGTCGTAAGTGCGTTGTCAACTTGAACAATTTTTTTCTTATGGAAAGGAAGACAAACGAATAGACGATTCACCTGATGGTAAGCGATCCTGTCGCCCTTAGACAAACACAACATCCGGAGAGTTGCGTGTGCGTTGTGAACCTGGGAGATTGGATAGAATAGGTTTATTGGATAATATGGGGTCGGGATTTGGAAGGGAGAGGAGAGATAAAAGGAAAAGATAGGAATAGACATTCCGGCAACCCTAAAAGTCTCGCATACTATATTTTATGACAACTTTGTAAAGGACGGTGGTACCTCTTCGGACAAGTGCAGTCTTAAAAGTGCAACAATAGCTGCGAAAAGATGTTATGCTTTAACACCTCGAAACTATCCACCTCGTTTATTGTGGGTACTCGTTAATTTACTGTTCCAATTTCGTTAGTGTATGGATTTCGGGGTGTCTTATTTCGATAGATTTTTTTTTAAATCAACAAATTAACATTGCTCGTGATGTCACTGATGCTAATAAACTACCGGCATTAAAGAAATGCATAGGAATTGTGAGAAAAGGAAAATAAATGTGAAGATAGGAATACAAAGTAGGGAGTAGACCCTAATTGCCAGTTATATAACAGAAGTATTAATAAATTTATTTTTCTGTGGTAGTACTTCTCCCCTTTTACTATTTGTAAAAATCGCATAAAAGATTCGTCTAATACAAACGCACATAATATGATTGATGATTGATGATGTCTCGACAGCGTGCCGATACAAATAAGGAGCGGTAGGATCTACTGATCTGTGGCGCGTAACTAGGGTTGCCACCATATTTTAAATAAAGTATTTCGGTAATGTATATGATTGGAAGGTACATCGCGTAAATATAATGTACGATTTATTTTAATTTCTTCAAAATACATTTCACGTTACTTTTAAAAAATGAATGTCAGAAAATTTTTCGTTCCTTCTTTACTCAAACAAAAGCCAGCAAAATTTATCATGCGAAATAAAGTATTCTCGCGTACTTCATTGTTCTCGTAATGTTTGGAGTACAATTACCATAAATAACGTACAGTGCCTTATAACAAAGCACGGGTGGTAACCCTACACGTAACACATCAACTCGTTAGAAATGCTTTCGGATGAGCCTCGTGTGTAGGCGAAAATCAGACCACTGATCAAGCTGTAGAGAACCAAAAAAAAAAAAAGCGAAAAAGTGAACTTCGCCAGCAATTAGAGTGAAAACATAAGTTGTGTCTGCCAATATAAATGCTAATCCACAAACGATAAACACGGAGATCGCAATCAAAAACACAAATTTTACTGCGCATAATGTCTTTGGATGATGCTAAAATTAATTGTAACGTCTCGTGGACTTGTTTAAATTGCAGTATAATGCGGTGATACGTTTCTTTTTCACTTCCTTTAAATGATTGCTATGTGCTATGTGGTGTAAAACATTCTCAATTTATATCAGGAAATTATTTTTTTTAATTAAATCTCAGTACGGTGGGAAATATATTGCTTTTGCAAAATTGATTTATTCTTTTTATGGAAAAGAAGACAACATCTGATGGTAAGCGAACCCGTCGCCCATAGACACACACACATGAAGAATTGTGAGCGCGTTATCAACCTGGGAAATTGAATAAAATAGGTTTATTGGATAGAATAGGTTGTGATTAAGGATTTGAAGCGGAAAGGATTAAGAAAAGAAAAAGTTAGACATGGCCATCCGGCATCCCCAAAAGTAATGCATACCTTATTTTATGCCGACTTTATACAGGGCGGTGGTACTTCTGCGAGTGAGCACGGCCGTAGAAATGCAGCAAAAGCTGTGAAAATATCTGATGCTCTATTTAAAATATGACATTAGCAGAGAGTAGCAGACATGTATGGAGAAGCTTGTTGAAATATTTTGATCCATAGTTACACTCCTCCAATAGCTCGTTTCTTACATCATTTCTTTTATGTAATCTTTATTTTGACTTCTAATAAATAGTAAAAATTTAACATGCAACTTATTTAAAAGAATATTTCATGTCCTAAATATACACTTTTATTTTTGCCAAACATGTTATAGAATACCTAATAGCTTTTTTATTTCTTTAAAGTTTATCGTTCAGTCACTTTTCACAAGCAACAAATAATGTTTTAAACTTTCATCCTAATGAATATTTATCCACGTCGATTTGTGTTTCCTTGATAGATGAAAGATATGACCTATCGTTAACTCACGCATGTCCACATGCGTGAATCTATTGGCGCAGAGTCCTCAATCCTCTAAAAGATGTGATGATGGAGCTCTACTAAAAACGCCAAAACATCTGTACTTTTATTATTAAACTGAAGAGTTTTTTGGTTTGTTTGTTAGGTCGAACGCGCTTACTACTATTGATCTAAATTGAAAACTCTTATAATTTAGGAAAAAAGTGTTGCAAAAGCAGAGAAAATTTACGCAAGCGAAAACGCAGGGACTAGCTAGTATAGTGATAAAACATAAATTAACTTGTCAACTACACGGATGGATGCCACGGTGGACCGCTATTGTAAATACATCACATGACCTCGTTTATCATTTCATTTGACCCGGCTCGAATACTGTCCAATTTGTCTGTTCAAATCGGTCACGCACGTGTCCCGCTGAACCGATCCCTACCAATTAAGCAATCATTTCAGTATGGTCTATTTGGCTACCGTTATTTATATATCTAGAACTGTGTTCTTCTATGACATATCTTCAAGCTATAACCTAGGGGAACTAATTATCTACACCTAGAAGACGTTATTATATAGTAATTATTTTCATAATTAATTACGACATAACCTTTCATGCATTTGATTTTTAAACAGGGAATTTAATTTAAAGTATAATAGTATGAATTTTGCTATACCTATGTGACGTTTGCACAATTTGTCATAGAGATGTAGAATGCAGTAGAAGTTATTTTCTATGAATCGACTTTATCAAATATATTCCAAATCCTTAAATAAATTTATACAAATGTGATAATTGTTAAGACATAGGCTGTTGGCGTCGCGGGTCGTGGATTCGATTTCCACACGCTGCAAATATTTATACAATTTACAAATAGTTGTTTCGGATCTGGGTGTTTATCTGTGTGTCATTTATTAGGCCTTTGTAAAACAAAATTTGGTTTTTATAGTAAGGGTGATGCCATGAAAAAAATCTTTAAAGTTTTGGTTTTTGAAAACATTGTTATAATGACAAACATCTTAATATGACCTTTACTTTCATATTCAAGTTTAAATTTGAAACCGATAGTTTTTTCAAAAGTCTTCTGGTCTTTAGGTTCCTTTCGTATTAGTAATATTTGTCCCTTTTTTTATTACGAGTCCCGAGGTGGGGTTAGAATTATCTCGAGCCCTGACAGCTGTTAAAGCCGATATTATTACCAGCTGACAGGTGCAGCATGAAAAAAAATTAATAGGCTTCTCTCGTCTAAACAGACAGTAATCTTGAATCTGCAACGTATGGAATTGTAAATCGAATGCGCATTAAGGGCCGCACCATATCGCTAAATGACATAAATGAGATAATATCGTTGCTATATATAGATAATAACTTGCCCGGTAATGTACCACCGCCCGTTATAAAGTCAGCATAAAATAAAGTATGCATGGCTTGAGGATACCTGATGGCCATGTCGACCCTTTTCTTTTCCCACTCCTATCCCCTCCAAATCCTTAATCCTGACCCCATTATATCCAATAAATCTTTTCTATCCAAATTTCCAGGTTCACAACGGACTCGCGACTCTCCGGATGTTGTGTGTCTATGGGCGGCGGTATCGCTTACCATCAGGTGAACTGTGTTGTTTGTTTGAAAATACTTTAAACACCTTAAAAGTGTACTTTCTACGTTATTTTGTTTTTAAAAACGAACTACTGAACCACTTCGTAAGTATATCCTTTCAGACAAAAAAAAAGATTTTATAAAATCGGTTCATAAATGACTAAGATACGCGCAAAAACTTAAAACCTCCTCCTTTTCTGAAGTCGGTTAAAAAAGAAAATCGCCTTTCAATAACGGTGACAAAAAATTAGAACTCTGCTCAATCTATGATAAATAACCTTTACTATGTTTTTAACTATAAATAAACGGATTCAGTTCAGCTCCATAAAGCGTCCAGTTGAAGTTTATGCTCGAACCATAGACAAGCGATTTCATATGCGATTATAACATTTCACTAGAAACTCTAATTGCATAATTTGCATAAAACTTGAACACCTTTCTTCGAGCTCTTTAATTAATTCTAATAACGTCCGTCCGTACGTTCTGCGACTTAAAAGTATGACTCGACAAACAATCTGACTAAATTTTGTATAAAGACTGCCAAAAAGTGATGCCACAAATTCTTATGCATCAATATCAAAATTGTATACTGTTTGTTTCCATAACTTCTTACGACATTACGCTTCATGGAGTTTATTTCTGAACAGGAAATTAAATTAAAAGTATAAAAATGTGAATTTTGCTTTACATACATGAAATGTTATAATCGCACAAGAATTCGCTTGTCTACGGTTCGAGCATAAACGTCAACTGGACGCTTTATGGAGCCGAACTGAATCCGTTTATTTATAGTTAAAAACCTAATAAAGGTAATTTATCACAGTTCTTACTTTTATATCACCGTTATTGAAAGACGATTCTCTTCTTTAACCGACTTCATAAAAGGAGGAGGTTTTAAGTTTTTGTGTTTCCCGCGTATCTCAGTAATTTATGAACCGACTTTAAATATCTTTTTTTTTGTCTGAAAGGATATACTTTCGAAGTGGTTCGGTAGTTTGTTTTTAAAAACAAAATAACGTAGAAAATATGTCTATGAAAAACACTTTTTAAGATGTTTGAAGTATTTTTTTTTTTGTTGTCATGGAATATTTTATTTGCTTCGTTTTATTCAATTTTAAAATTAAATATTGTCAAATGTCGAAGTGCCTGTAGCTGCCGCCTCCCTGCTATTCTTTAATCGGATTAAGTACCTTTCGACTGATGAGTCAAATATGACATTGCAATTAAGCAACTTCGTTATGGTGTTAATTGTCAGCCGAGTCCTGACCTTGTTAATAGCAGAGGCTCATGTCCTTAATATGGACTTCATCACAACCGTACTTAGTTCCTGCTTTTTCATTTTATCATTTATAACTGTGAAATAGCTGTTGCGATTGCTATTCGGGTTCATGTTAAAAAGTGTCCATTTAACCGTATATTGGTATGTGTGTGAAATATTTGATATTGTTAAATTTAACATAATTTGCGATTTTTTTTTCATTCGTTGCTATTCATCAGAGAGGTAGGTAAGTTAGGTGAAATGTTTAACTATTTATGTGTTACTTTTATATTTCGTTGGCAAGCTATCGTGATTAAATTTTATGCCTAGAAAATACTATTGTAATATTATATATTTATGTATATTATATATTTATTTTCAACGCATTCTTTGTGATTCTAAATTGCAAACCTTCAATTTAGAATTTCCTTCCATTAATAAGGAATAAAATAAATAAATAATTGACTATCTTAAAATAAAACTGTATTAAATGCTTTACTACCGTTGGTTATTAATTTTGATAATTAATAAGCAAGTTTAAACACTTCAATATTCATTAAACATTTCATATACAAATTGTTAATTTTAATTTTAATTTGAGCTATATTGAATTTATGTAAGTTTGTTCTAAATCAGACTAAAGTCAACTGTGAAAATGGCAACCTATGGCATTTTTTCACCAAGTCCAACTTTGTAGAAAATTATTGTTAAAGCCTAAATAAACAAATAAATAGACAGGCATGACTAGCTAACTAATGTACCGAGTACAAGAATTAGGAGATTTCTTCCATTATCGTAGAGAAATAAATAATAAAGTCTATTTTTTAATATTATGTCTAAGATATTATTTCTAAGACTCACGCGAATATTTGATATTTTAAATTAAACAAAAACGAACCCGTGACCATGAACGCTGTAAAGGATTCGAAATGTCGGGTGATATAATTAAAAAAATACGCCGCGATATAATCCGTAAAGTTATTTAATTTAATATGTCTAGGATATTTTTATCTTTAATTATTTTATGGAAAGGAAGACAAACGAGCAGACGGTTAACCTAATGGTTAGCGATCCCGTCGCCCATAGACACTCGCAACATTGAGTCGCGAGTGCGCTGTCAACCTGGGAAATTGGATAGAATAGGTCTATTGGATAGGATGCGTAGTGATTAATAATTTGGAAGGGAAAGGAGTGCGAAAAAAAGGTAGACATGGCCATTGGGCCTCCTCAAAGGTCATGCATACTTCCCCGGGCGAGCACGGCCGTAGAAGTGCAGCAAAAACTGTGAAAAGATGCTATGCTCTTAATAAAACAGAACATATCAGATTTCTGGAACATCCTAAATTTTTTCTAGAAAGTAACATCACATGTCGGTAATGATGTGTTTTGAAACTGCGTTTAACCGTGTTCTAATACAAATTGGGTTACGGCGTCGTAACTTTTGGCAATCCCATTGCTTCTTTAACCTATTTGCGAATAATTTATGACACCTTTATATTATTACGTTTTCGCCTAAAAACATTTATTAGCGTATTAAAACCTAGTTCGCTAACCGTGATACATTTTATTGCTTAATAGTACGGGGAAATATTACTTGATTTTTTTTTCGATGTAAATAATTTTACGACAGTAAACAATTCAATCTACAATGCTAGCTTTCGCTTACAAAGGACAATCAGGTCATTTATTGAGCAAGATGTACGCATATATAATAAAATTCCAGGATCTTTATTAGACCTTCTTTTAGGAAAATTTAAGAGTAAAGTCAGAAACACAATTGAACGTAAAGAGTACTAAACCAATGAAGAATATCTTGATGTTTCGCATGTATGGTAATACTACTGTTGATTCTTAAACGGGCAGAAACAAACCATTATTGTAAGAAATGTTATTTTAAAAGAGCAACGACTGCGGTAGCTTCCTCTTATATTATGACAAAGTATGAATTTAACGTTTTATAAGAACGCGTAAGCGTCTATGTGAACAAAGATATATTCAATTTGAATCCGTAGATTGGCTTCCGTTTATGGTTCTGAGAGAAAATGGACCGCTCTCTTAATATTTTTCCTTTAAAGATTGTATTGCAAAAGGACGCATAGTTATAAACTAAAATGCGATAACAGCTATTGTAGTTCATCAACTAAGCATACTACAAACGATGCACCTGCCACCATTGTTACAACTCCTTCGAGTAAAAAGAACACAAAATGTTGCGCAAACGCCAACTTTGAAACACAATAGCTTTCTTCTTCTCAAAAACAATTTCTCGTCTTACGTAACGCGCGCAAAAGGACTAGGAATTATTTAATTATCGTCGTATGTATCGGATGTGCGTCTGACATTGACTTTCTTGCGGCGCGCGGTGATAGCGCGGTGAAGTCGGTCCATACGTCATACGGCCGCCGTCCGCGAGCACGCGCGAACGCATCCACGCCAGTCGACGCTCGAGCGAGCGGGCGCCGGCGATGCCCGCAGTGAAAGTATTCGGCATATTCGGCGGCCAGAGACCGACCGAGAAGCACCTGCCCCACAACAGGGCCATGCAAAAGCTCTACAGGACCTTCTCCAGCCCCAGCGACAAGTACGAACACAAAGCCGGCAAAGTTAACGCGATCGCCGCCTGCATAGAGAAACGCATAAGTGAACCTAGGACCAGTGAAAATAGTGGCAACTCTCCCGCGAACAGTGCACCGGACGTCTCGAAGAGGCAGCGCGTTTACGAGAATGTCGACGTGAAAACGGTGGTCAAAGATAAGTTGCTGGAAGAGACGAAGGGATATTCCTCGATTTACGAGAATATTATAATTTTAGGTGAGCCCAAGGAAGTGAAAAAGGACGTTTCAAGTGACTCGAAATTAAATAAAGCGCTCGAATCTTTTGACAAAATATTATCAGAATTTTCATCGAGTACATCGTTGAGTGTTGATGTGAACGGAAATAATTTTATTGTGCCTAAATTACAAAAGTCTAAAACTTGTAGCATAATCGAATCGCGTTGTATATTAAAAAAATCTAATTCGGACCCCGAGACGGACAACAAGTTGAGAAAGAAAGTGTCTAGGAACAAATCCATTGATAAAACGACGAGCCTGTGGAACCTTGACGCTATGAAGGGTAAGGAATTGTCTGCTCCCATAATGCCTTTACCAAACATACAGAACGACAAAATTAATTCTGATAAATATGCGACTTATAAGATTTCTTCTAAAAATACAACGCGTGCTAACTGTATTAAAACGGAAGAGCTGAAGAAGCTCGACGTGAAGACTAGAATTCTTAAAAAAACCCTATCGAACCCGCCTTCAACTCCAGTTCCGGTCGTTTCAAAAACAAAACCGGTGCCAAAAAAATTAAGTGACACAAAGAAAGTACGCCCAAAAGCGTGTACTGAGAGAACACGATCGTCTTTGGACAGTAAGGATATGCCTCGATCGAACATGCAAAAGGCCAAAAGTGTATGGGAGATAGGGAATGAGACGATAATAACTTCGAACCTAGAAAGGACCAAGTCCACCACTTCTATCGCGGGCTCTCCAAGCAAGATCCCGGTGATAAGGAGCCAAATGTCGCAGAACAAATTCAGCAGCACCAGAGCGCTGTTTTCTCCCACTCCGCTTGATCTAAGCAATGTAGACCAGGCCAGTGAGTGTGCTCAGAAAAAAAGATCGAACGCGGCGAGAACAAAAACCACAGAGAAATTCGAACCGAAAACGCAAACAAAACAAAAGTCCCAGCTTAATCTAAAAGCGGAGTCGAAGCGACAGTGTGACAAAAGCAAGAAAGAGGGCGGCGACAAAAAGCCGATGTCATCACCCAAGTTATCGATAAGAGATTACTCGGATGAAATAAACGCTGTGCGAGCAAAGCTGCAACAGAAGAAAATAAACAACAAGCGAGACCTCGTGATCGCTGCGCCGGAGATAAGGCGCGGCGAGAGCGCAGCGGAAGCGATCGATTCGACACTGTCGCCCGTCAAGTATATTGTCAAAAAATTGGAATACAAAACCGCTCTGGAATCAAAGGCGGACGCCGCTCAGTTCTTAAGCTGCAAAGTTATCCCGGCGGTGCACAAGGAGGTGTGCGTCGCCAACACGACTTTCCACAACCACCTGAGCACACTCGTCGGCCGCCAGGTGCGGCGCATCGAGCCAAGGGACGACGTGAAAACGTGTTCGCAGGACAAGATCGATATGCACAAACACGTCATGGAGAAGATATCGGACACCCATTCGGACTGCAGCGACGATTCGGGGCACGTGTCGAACGACGCGGCAAACGACAACGAGAACGACACGGGTTTTGATACGGCGCTGGATTTGAGCGTGGATGAGGTGGATTGCAAGGGTTTCTCGCCGCAGCGTTTCGCAGTGGATATATGTGAGCATGCGAAGAGCGTGCCGGTGCGGCCGGCGCGGAGGGGCGCGCGCAACGAGGTCGCTAGCGGTACCGCGGTCGCAGGCGCGCCCAAAGCGGACGACCAGGTACGCGACACTCTTGCCTTGCTGCCCGCGGGCACGTATTACCGAATCGCTTGCAGGTGCCTATATTGACCTGGTAACTGCTACGTAATTGCAATCAAAGTCGTGGGTTCAAATCCCATAAACGACAATGCCCTAAAAATGGTACCAAAAACATTCTTTTACTGTTAGGTTAAAAAAATAATCTTAAAGTATTGGTACTCTAAATCGTTTACATAACAATTTCTTTGTTGTTTTATTCTTTTATATTTAGGTCTTTCAGCACTAAGCCAGCCGTCCACCTCTAACAGTCCCATTGACGTTATGCAAGAGTATGCTAACACAAAATAGATGTCCCGCGCACATTAGTATGCGCATACATGAGTAAACAATACCATATTTCATTATGAATTGCTCGACTAGAATTGTAAAGAGGTAAAAGGCCCTTAGACATGGATGCATACGACAGTTTTATATGCATAATGTTGCCGTTTCATATAAATAATAGGAATAGCTTGAAGATTATATATATATACGAATAGTTGATATTTCATAAATCCTATGAATGCGGAAAGGACAATGTCCATGTTAACCGATTTCAAAAATTCTTTGTATGATAGAGCATTCTTTGTAGATAGTTCCATAAAGTAATCAAAGAAAATTTGTTTTGTAAATAAAAATAAAAAAAATTAGGAACGTCCGCACATACATCCGCAACTTATGAACTGACTTGAAAAAATATTTTTTTTCTGACAGGGTGTACTTCCACAATGGTCCCACAATTTTTTTATAAAAATCGGATTAGTAGTTCGTTTTTAAAGTCAAAATGACGGAGAAGATATGTTTCGAGAAACCACTTTGAAGGCGTTTTAAGTCGGCTTTTGCATTGCATACCGTACCAAGTTGCAACAAGTTCAAACTTTTTATATTAACTACGACAGAAGTTCTTTTCGTAAACAAGAACGGGGTTTCGGAGATATTTGGTAAAGTCGAAAAATTTAATTATAGGAAATAGTTTCTATTGCATTCTACATCTCTATGACCGATTGTGTAAACGTCATGTATCAATTTTATAGTTAAAATTAAATTCCCTGTTCTAAAATCAAATTCATGGAGCTTAATGTCGTTAAAAATTATGGATATAATTACTAAATAACTTTAATCTGGATGCATGAGACTTTTTGATACTGATTTTGGGCATTGTCCTTTGTGTGTATGGAATGTTTGTTAGGCTTACACCCAAAAACTACGCAATAGATTTTGATGAAACTTTACTATTATATAGTTCATATACCAAAATAATATCTTAGCTGTAGTTTATATATTTTTCTAATAATACAAATGAATAACAGCAGTAATCAATATTTTTAGCGGAAACGAATAATTGATACTACAAAACATGTGACCTAACCATCTTCATTCTTAAATCTATACATGGAATTGAGTCGTTTGATTACAAATAGTTCTTATATATATTTACAATGTATGTTTTGAACCAAAATTTCACCTGTTTAATTACTTCATTACATAATGTACAATACTCTGGTCACGCTTTAAATCGAAAACAATGAAAAGACGTGGATTATTACCAAATATCTCAATATAAATGGAAGATATAGTCATCTTACTTAAGGCGAGGTTCTTCAAGCGCACCATGCTAATACTTCTGATGATAAAATCGTTGATTTTGAGAAAAAAAATCGTGTTGTATAATATTAACAATATTATTACCGACATCGCTCACACCCCACCACAGACGCTTACTTTAGTCTGATTTTCTGGCCGTTGAATTACGTACAATTTGAATAATATTGGTTTCAAGATGACGAATAGAGATATGTTTAGATTTTTTCTATCGGTTAAAGTTTATCCAATTGTCATCCGACGGAGCTAAGAAACGGTCTAAAATATAAATAGTGTTTTTTTTACATTTTTATAATATAGTATTTCAAAATAAAACCGTTTAAAATAGCAATTTCTAAGAGAACCCGGTGTTAGAACATGCGACTTTACATAATCCATCTTTCGCTTAGTCACTCACTATTAAATAATAAATTACGCATCCGAAACGAGAGGCGATGTATAGCTTTATCTTACGCAACAACCAATCAAATTATTCAAAAGGTGTGTTTGATTAACATAGAATTGACTTGACTTGCGCAACTTCCTAAAGAATGTGCTTTTATTTCCTCTTTGCATATGGACGTTCGCTGCAATTATAAGTTGTATAACTTATTCTGTATGAAATAGCTAACATTTAAGACGGTAATTGCTTAGGTCAGTGGCTCCCAAACTTTGTTGGTCTTTTTTTATGGAAAGGAAGACAAACAAGCAGGCGGTTAACCTAATGGTAAGTGATCCCGTCGCCCATGAACACACGCGACATCCGGAGAGTTGCGAGTGCACTGTCAACCTGGGAAATTGGATACTATAGGTTTATTGGATAGGGTAATCAGGGTTGATGATATGGAGAATATAGGAGTGGAAAAAGAAAAGGGTAGACATGGCCATCCGGCATCCCCAAAATTCATGCATACTTTATTTTATGCCGACTTTATAAAGG
>JAOCPS010000014.1:1330992-1346388 GCA_025505425.1 Graphium colonna
CGCAAACAACATTTATAATGATTGACAGCATAATCATATCAACATGTCAAACAATCAACACAATTAAAGTAATGAAAATAGTAGTAAAATCAATATAAAATCATTACAATACGACTAACACATACATTATATAATATATTAGATTAATAAGAAAATATAAAAATTTTATTCCAACCAAAGTAAATATTTAAAAAAATATAAGAGATTTAACAAGATAATCACTAATAAAAATAATAATAGATCAAATTATCTGTTCTACATAATATTTGAAATTGGTTTATTTATCAGAGAAAATATCTCCAGCAAGTGATTTTTCGACAGGTAACTAATTATTGCAGACTTCTACTTTACAGTCATGTATTGCATTATAAGTACCTATTCACCTGTTCAAAAGTAAAAATCCACTGATATTTGACCGTGTTCTTTTTAAACTAAAAAGTTTATATTTCTTTAATCTCGGAAGGTTTCTAAGAACAGACAGATTTAATTGAGAAATTAGATAAGTAGCATCTATTAGCCCGTTTGTCAATTTATGTAAAAGAGAGAGAGATCTAGCAGCTTTCTTCAAGAATTAAGTGATTTTAAGCCCAAATAATTAAGTCGATCTGCATAACTAGAATATTTATTAGCAATCTTTGCATTGTGAGGTTAGTGCCATAAAAATCATTTTTAAACACTTACTAACTACTTAATATGAACGTCATAGTGCAGGTTCAAAACAACACTACAGTACTCTAAGTTGCTTCTCACAAGTGCATTGTAGATTGTTATTTTAGTTCAAGGTTTCTTAAAATCCTTACAATAACGTATAAGGGAACCTGGCGATGAAAAACTCTTTTTTACGATATTATGAATGTGTAAATTAAATTTAAGCTTGCTATCAAGAGTATCACACAAATCTCGAATACTTTCTCGTCGTTTAATATGATCTGATTGGTAGAATCTTCTACCTAGTAAAATGAACCACACAGCATTTATCGATGTTCAGGTCCATAACATTATTCGTACACCATCAGACTAAATTATTCAAATCGTCTCGGGGACTAAAAATGAGAACCTTGTGAGACTCCGGATACTGCTGTATAGGGCAGAGGTTTATGTCCACTAATAGCAACTATTGATTTTCTGTCATGTAAATTAAGTAAGGATTTCATCCAGTTCAGCAAGCTTCCTGTTATTCCAAGAGACGACAGCTTACTAAATAATATTACGTGGTTAACTCTATCGATGGCCCTGCTGAAGTCAGTGTATATTACATCTAATAAATGTCAACGATCAACCTTCCCAGGAAGATCTTCAACAAAGCATGTGAGGTTTGTTGAAGTGGAACGTCCTTTGATCCATGTTGCTCCAAAACAAAAAGTTGTTTAAGATGCGAGGATAGTATAGGTCGCAATAATAATTGAAATACCTTAGATAAGACAGAAATAATCTATATCAGCCTATAATTGTGTACCGAGTGTTAATATGTTATCTCTATTTATGGCATAATAGTGCATTAGTAATAGTTATAAGATAAAATTATTCTATTGTATGCCTAAACGGAAAGTTATAGCGATATTTACTAATAATACTGTCATCTAAATGTTATCTATAACTGAACAACAAAAATGATTGATTGGTTGATACTTTGAAACCTAAAGTAATCCTGGTTAACAACGGTTAGTACTTGGTGGTAACATAATGCAGCTGTATAGTAATATAAACGATCTTACTATTTAGCTGCATTATGGTCGGTATATAGATTAACATTAAAGACTTCCTTAAGCAAAGCTTTACTGTCTGACCATGGATAAAGTTATTTTTAAAATACCATAACGTACCTTGGTCAAGGAGTGATCATAAAATATAAAAGAAAATAAACAAGTTTATTTTCGTAGAAAATTACAAAAACTGACTTCAAACACCTTGAAGGTATACTTTCGAAACAAATCTTCCCCGTTATTTTGATTTACAAACAAACTTTTTGACCAGTTTCTTTGAAAATTTTAGGAAACCATTTGGAAAGAATAACAAATCAGCTAAGAAACGGATTTTTAAAATCCAAAAAGAAAACGTTCCTAAATGATGGATATACGCGAGAACATCATAAAATAAATTATGTTATTTCGATTTTTAAAAAAAATCAGTACCTATTTTTGTGTTAATTTAATGGGACTTTTACAAGATAATACCACACCACGTAAAAAAAATTAAAATAGGGTCATAGATGACGGAGATACGCGCGAACATACTTAAAAAAAAGAAACATTCGAATGTAGAATTCATTATAATTTTACATTATTTTAAACAGATTTCAAAAGTCGGTAAAAATATAATTAATAAGATATACAAGTATAATGTTAAATATTCCTATATTCAAATTAAAAAGTAAGCTGAATAAATGACAAAATATTTAAAAAAAGTGCTTTATTTTTGGTAAAGCTGATTTAGTCTGTATAGATCCATAGATTGATTTTTATAGGGGGCGGCGCTGCTCAACAGGAGGTGTCTTTAAAGATTGCCATTGAGGTTTTTTCGACCACTTCTACTGTAGTCACATTTTCATAGGTACAGGACATGAAAATACTTGTCTCCATTTTATCCTAAATCAAAATATACCAATATGTTCAAATAACTGATCGCTATACTTTTACCTACTTTATCAATGTATGCTTGACCCCCAATGGTGTCCGATATTCACAAGTTTTAATTGAAAGAATGTGTATTAATTTTATAAAATATTCCATTTTTAAAAAAGATATGTTGTTAGGGTCAATAAATATGCTTGGCGGGGTTAAAGGATCGGATCCATAAATTCCTATACATTATAGAAGTTTAGGGATTTCCCGCCAGTCTTTATAGCCGTTCCTGTTATACTAACGACATATTTTAGTGCAAAGCGCATTTTTGGACTCGAAAACAGCATGACTTTTTACGTTTCTTTATAGCGCCCTTATTATAATTGGATCTGTATTTAACAATCTTATTTTTAATTTCAGCGAAAACGACAGTTACAGCTCGGATGAGTCGATAGGCACATTCCTGGCCAACCACAAGCTGAGTCCATCTGCACCTTCCAGAAATAGTGTGCACCTCGATTCACAGAAGTGAGTTTATTAATCATTAAATGAATAAATACTTGGTGCAGTACCACATCTTACATACAACATTTGACATACTTATCACTGATGTACTGCCGTCTCATACACAAGAATAGCGTAAAAGTAAATATGCCTGATTTGTAAAGTTCTCAGATGATAATTATCGCTTTCTTATTTTATTGTTTTCTGTCCTTAATCCGTAACATTCTAAAATTACCTAGGTCTCTCGGTATAAGACCATAAATTACGTTAATGATCATAACAGCTTAATAGGCCATTAGCTGATAATCATGATGTTGTATGGTGATATCGTTCAACATAGTACATAATAGTCGCAGGGCCACTATAACATAGCAGCAGTCTTTGTCACCACAGCCACAACCACTAATTTGACTATTGATTACTCTCTACTATGACACCGGGGGGATAGCGACTTTGTTTTGTTATTTCTTGGTTGGGTAAGAGCAATGTGGACTGATCACCTGATTGCCTTAAAAGAAAGGTTATCTATGCGTGAGATGGGCATGCAAAAGAGTCGGACCTGGTTGTTAAAAGATCTTTAGCAATCGTTAAAGGATCTGAATGTGCCTGTGTGTATGAATGCGTGCGTGCGCGCGTGTGTGTATGTGAAGTGCCTGCAAATGTTCAATTAATTTATCCTTCGAATACAGTTAATCCCATTAATGGGTGGGCACTGGACCATCCTGGGGTGGGCATTAGACCATTCTTGAGTGGCCACTAGACTACCCTGAGGTGGGCACTAAACCATCCTGGGGTGGGCACTAGACCATCCTTAAGTGGGCACTAGACTATCCTGGGGTGGGCACTAGACCAACCTGGGGGCGGCACGGACCACCCGGCGCCTCCTTTTTATACGCCCATGTCAGTTGCTTCATGTAAAAATGATATTCAGTTAATATTCCGATCCCTAAATTCCTAGATTCCGATGCCTAAATTTGGAATAAGGCTAGAAGGTAAAAGAAAAGATTGTCGCATTGCACTCGCACAATCCCCTCTTGTACCTAAAACATAATAACCTGACTGACGCAAGGATCTGTTTCAGGTCCCACAGCCCCGGCGGGCGCGCGAGCCGCAGCAGCGCGTCCCCTCCGCAGGGCAGCCCCGTGCGCGAGTCGTGCGCATAACCCGCGCCCCCCGCAGGCCTCGCGGGCCTCGCGGGCCTCGCGGGCCTCGGCGCCCCCGCCGCCCCCGCCGCCCACAACGGCCTCCTCGCCGCCGCGCTGCCGCTGCTCTGCGCCGCGCTCTGCACACGGCGCACCGCCCCGCAGCTGCACTGAACTCCGCAACCGGTGATGTAGGCACTCGTACCACCTTATACGCGCGCTCTACCGAGCTCGACGCGATACAAGTCTTTGAAGCGACGCTCGAGACTATTCGAGCGCTTGGGCAGCCTTGGACCACGCGCGAGATGATACGAGTTGTTAACTCTTCAACCAAAGCGCTCTACAAACACCCTCGACTTGACACGTGCGTTCCACAAACGCGCTCGCTTCGACTACCTTGCATCAGCACTTACCACACTGAAGCAAGTGATTGAGCCACCATACACATGCTCTAAAGTTTAGAGTCTAAATCTACGCTAGGGACAAAACAAGCACTTAAATTAGCGCTATACGCGCTCAAAACTGAAGCTCTAACGTGAATCATCATCTCCCTAGAACAACGCTCGAGTTCATACAAGTGCTTATCATACACACGCTCTAGGTGGTACAAGTGCTCGAATCACATTTAAAACCGCTCCCTGACACGTGTATGTCACAAGTGCTTATTATACAAACGCGATGGTAAAAGTGTTGGCAAAAGTTGCGGTGTGGCGGGTAAACTATCGGACTTATGACCGTGTACACGGTTAGCCATGATTATGTAAGTTTCTCTCGGACTGTATCTGTAGCGACGTTTTCCATTAAAGATTAAATACGATTCGGATTTAGATATGACTTTCTTTGACATGCCATTTGTATAAAGTTGTAACTAAAATTAAGCGATATCAACTGTTTTTTCAACGATTAAAAGTAACATTTACAAATGGCCTTTAAAGAACGCTAGTATTCTTACGAATAAATATGTGAATTAAAAATGTGTAATCCTATATGATTATTGGAAAATTTTGTACTTCAGGAATTTTACGCTGCTCAAATTTGTACACAGACAATGTTTTAAAATTTTTTAGAAGCTTTACAAAATGTTTCGCTTTATATGGAAAATGCGGACGACTGAAAACGAGATCAATCAATGCTAAGGACAATTATTATTTTTCTGAAGGCATATGGCGCTAGTGTTGCCGCCGTCAAATCAAATACTGTAAGGGTGATGTTTTTAAACAAAATGCATTCCAAAAAGAAACCCTGATAATTTCTCGGCTTTTAATTGAAGCATCGGCCATCGCTAGCAGCCATACGCCATAATCACAAGGCCTTTACTTATTTATTTAGTTTAGAAGTATTTCTTAGACATGATCAATGATTTTAAGATTAATTGTTGCTGCGTGCGTTCAGTCAGTATTTAGACTATATAGAAATGGGTAACTCCGAATAACGTTAGGTTCATTGTTATTTAGTTAGCTAACTATTGTAAATAACTAGACGACAAACATTTTATTTAATTTGTAATATTTCGTGTGATCAGACTGTTATTATATGATTTATTTGTTATCCGTACCGAGTTGTTGCTTTTTTCGTAGACAAAACATATGTTATAGTTCATGGTAATAGATTTCCCTCAAGAATTGGCTTGTTTTATTTTTCATTGCTATTGAAATATGTATTTAGTGTAATTCGTATTCCATGTAATTGTAACTCCATTTTTTATATAAACCTCATTAATATTTACGCAACTATGTGTCTGTAACCGCAATTATATAATGTCTATAAATTATGTGTAATGTAATATAATGTGATGAAATGTTACTTCATTCAATATTGGTTGTAAATTAAAAATTATTTAATAAAGTATCTGACATATATTGTTGCTCTTTTAATTCTGTTCATTCGTAAGTACAAACTTGTGTTGCGACAATTGCATTCTCATGTATGAAATTATTGACAGTGAATTAAGAAAACCCGTGTGGTGTTGTGGGACACCCAGATAGGACCGAAGTTCCTTATTATAAAAATATTAATTTAAGTTCTATCAGAGGTATAAAAAAAATAATTATTCGGGTATACATTTTTATTATGATTGTTTAACGATAAAAATCAAAAATATTATTTTACAAATTTATCTATCGGCTTTATTTTGTTTACAATATAAAATACAAAGAATTAGCTATTTACATAAATAAGATATAATAATAATAGCAAACTGCAATGCCGGCTAGGGCACCCCTCCGCAACTCCCCATAAGGAACTTCGTTCCAAAAGTGTCACACCCCAATGTTCAAAATTAAAAGTCCAATATATAATTTTAATCCAATTCTACTTAAAATAAAATCGCAGAAAAAGATAATAAGGTGCATGAATGCAGCTCAGAGTATTCACAAGTAACCATAGAGTGCGTGCAACCGGGTGTAAACTGCAAGCATTGATACGAGCTGTGGTTAAAAATTCCTTTAAGATAGTATAAAACAGTTTAATGATCCACAATATTAACATAAATATAATGGTAGTGAATTTATAAATAAACACTTCTTACGGGGCGATAGTACAAGTAAAAAATAAATATATCGTTACAAATGTTTACTATAAAACTACGCCTGCTGCTTACGCCCGACACGACATTATCAAGTAATATGAAGACTCTTTGTTTTGTGTATACTATAAGGAATGTGATGGCGCGATTTTAATTGCAACTTCGTTTATTCTTAAGCGGATTTCTTTTTTTTATGTTAAAGTTTCTGAGTCGCCCCGAGGATTAGGGAAAAATACTGCCCTTGAATAAGAAGAGACAGTGGCGAAAGCGAGGGTCGGCAACGCAAACCATCCTCTTCCTTGCGTCCCGCGACTGTTTAAGAAACGCTAGTCTAATTCTTAAAGTAAAAAAGGGGGGTAAGAATACCCTATGTGACCGCAAAGCTTTAAAGGACAATGCCCAAAAGTGGCACTAAAAATTCTCATGCATCAAGATCAAAATTATATAGTAATTATTTCTATATTTTTACGACATTACGCTTTATGGATTTGATTATGAACAGGGTAATTATTTCAAAGTAAAAGTTTGATTTTTGTTTTCCAACAAGACGTTTGCATTATCTGTCAAAGAGATGTAAAATCCAATAGAAATTATTTTCTATGAAACAATTTTTCGATTTTATGAAATATCTCCAAAACCCGGGTTTTCTACACGAAATGAATTTCTGCGAGAATCAATATAAAAAGTCCAATCTCCAAAAAAATGTTTGAGCTTGATTCGACTTGGTACGGTTTGCCATAGAAATGGGCATTGTCTTTTAATAGAAACGCAATACAATATTATAGGATTAAATTTCAAAATATGACTTTTGTATACGTGCTATATAATGAGTGTGTTTGGGTAACAGTGACCGACAATGAACTAGTAAAATAATACGTCATAGTTATAGCAGAAAAAGTGTTCCCATATAATAATAAAAAGAAATTTGAAAATGCTAGCTTGTCTGCCAGTGTGTACGTACAGAATACCAGAGCGTGATTGATCCTATCAACTGCTGCTAAAGGTGTAACCGACACTTAACATACGGTAGCACGACATACTTAAAAGTTCCGAGTTCATTACAAACACTTCAATGATATTTGAAAATAGAAGGATCCATACTTTTTGCATACTTGTTTTATTCTGTCATGTACGTGTTCCATTACTTTTTTATATTTTATATTTTTGTATAATAAACCAAGACATATGCACGAAAAATGTGATATAGAGTCGTAACTGTCCCTAGCGATGGGGACTGTAATAAGTATTAAAATCCCACTATTCGTTTCTCAAGTGTGAATTTTGGGGTTCCGTAGTCCACTAGGGACCCTAATAGTTTCGTCATGTCTCTCCGTCCGGGCTCGTTCTCCGTCGTATTTGGACCGATTATCACAAAAATTGGTGGAGAGATGTACGAGTATATTGAAGGTCCAAACATTGATTTTTAAAATCATGTAAAAATATTTTTTTACCCCTCCTCCCATACAAGGAAATATTTTTTTTTACCCCATCATGTGGGGTATTGTTGAAAAAGTATCTTATAATGCAACAAAAACTTTCTAGAAACCACTGAATCAAACCCCCCAGCCCCAAGATATTACATAATATATACAAAGTTAAAATTAGAACGTGCCCCCCTTTAAAATGTTATTACAATCATTCTGAAAAAAATGTGATATATACCTATCAGTAAGTATTTTAAAGGAAAATTATAGCGGGCTCGATATCATACGTAGTTATTTTACACAACTCGACAAACTTATGCAGTTGCAGCCGTCCTAACAAAATGTATGGGGTCAACCGCAAAATGTGAAATTTTTCGACACACCCCATTGTGTGGGGTATTTTGGAAAGGTCTCTTAAAATACAACAAAAACTTCCTATAAACCATGTGAATCTAACCTCCCAGTCCCAAGATATCTTACTACAAACTTAATATTAGAGCGTCCCCTCCACCTTAATTTTCGTAATATTACTACAATAATTCTGAAAAAAATGTGATATATACCTCTAAGAACTTTCATGGAAATCTATAGCGGACTCGGTATCATACATGGATAATTTTATACAACTCGACAAACTTATGTACTATATATATATAGTTATTATATATTATACTATACTATATACAAACTTTTATACAACTCGTCCTAACAAAACGTATGGAGTCAACCGCAGAAAGAAATTTGTCGGTATTTATTTTGTCAAGCGGTCGGACGGATCATCGAATGACTTCAGAACGCTCTTGGCCGGTTTGTTTTATATAGAAAAGGAGGTGAACGTGGAAACTGCTCACCTGCTGTAACTACCGCTGGCGACAGTTTATTCCACTGAAGTGACGTTAGTGGAAGAAAATGGCGGCGAAATCGCACAGTGGTGGACACTAATCTTCAAGGTGTAAGAGATGGTACTGTTGTTTGTCGCGTTGTACGGTGTACAAATTCAGTAGTAGGTATTAAAACGAATTTTTCTGAACACTCCCCGTGGAAAATACAAATAAGACTCTATAAGGCCTCTCTCTGTATATTATATATATAATATAATATACAGGATGGCGGGGAGTCACTTTCAATACTTTAATACTTTATACGTAGGAATTCATATATGAGGAATAAGAATATTATTAAAAATAAATATTGATTTACCACTGTGTAAACAAATCTAAATTAAAAAAATAATTACAAAAAAAAACACGAGCTCTATTTAACTGTTCGCTCTATGTTTATGGAGAAGTCAACGAATTACATACACGAATGACATAGGAAACTAAATTTCATTAGAAAATAAGTTGGAAATCAGTTTCAAAATATAATAATATTACTAAAATGTATATAAAAAATTAAAATATATAATAATTTTTAATCAAATAAAATTACAAAAAAACATTATTCGTAAACTATTTTTCCCATTATTTTATTTCAAAAATATACTCCTTGACCGAAGTTTTATGAGACCACCTTGAAAATATGTTGTTTCAATTAAAATTAAAACAAAACGTGTGGTGGACACCAGCTAGGAACGAAGTCCCTTATTATAAAAAAAATAATCTCATGTTCTATTCGACGTACAAACAAAATTATTATTCGGGTATACATTTTTATTATGACTTTATATTGATAAAAATCAATCATCAACTGCTTTGCGAAACTATCTTAAAACGTTTACTATTTTATAAAAATATATATAACATAAATATACATAGAAACAGCTATTTACACGAATAAGGTATAATAATAATAGCAAACTGCAATAATAATAATAAACAAATAAATTCATCAATAAAAAAACAAAATAAAAAAATAAATATAGAAAAAAAAATTAATAATAAATATGTAAATATATGATTAAATAAACAGTCATCCCCCGTAGACTATAGATTAGGCACTACATATCCATCATACGTAAACTATAGATAAGATAAATCTTACGTTACGGACGTTTTTGCCCGCTCCGTAACGTCCCATAAGGAACTTCGTTCCAATAATTTTGTAAATTGGCTAATAATTGGTAGAGAAATCAGTGATGATGCATAAAAAGATACATATAGCCGAAATATAACCTACTGTAATAATTTTTAAACATTTCAAATTCCCGATGGAATAAGACGTGACACAGACATATGCAATGACAAGTCCGTACTGCTTTCGAGCAGCGTCAAATAGCTTTATTGGAATTAGGATTTCATATCAAGTATATAGGTTCCATTTTTGTAGATTGATGATTATAGTTGTTTGCTTAGTTACCATCGACTCTCTGGATGATAAGATATTTTTGAAACACTGAACGCTCATATATAATTGCCAACTGAAATGTTAATCAATTAGTGACGACTGAAACGTCTATCTACTTATGAATATACCTGACAGTGTAGATGTATCTGATGCTGACTGTACATACAATCAGAATCCGGTGGTGTAGCTTTAGCGCCTGCTAGTGTTAGTGATCCTTGATGCAATAATGTCAAGGTATTTCTTCTCTTTTTGCATTTCTGGCCGGACTGCCATTAATTAATATTTTTACTGCAATACAGTAATTTCCTTCGGTTTCAAAGATGGTCCAAATCTGTTTGCTTTTTATAATTATCAGAGGTCGAATGTTGTGAGCTTGGGTAGAGAGCGCTAGTTTGGCTCTTCCAACAATTTAATTGGTCCTTTATTTTGTAATCCAAGTGTGTGAATATTTTATAAATATGAATTCATTTAAATTACTATCTTTATATTTTGATAGAGATTTATATGGGAAAAAATGTTCGAGCGACTGTATTCTACAGTTTTTATGAGTTATCGTATTTTACAAATGTAAGTATCCATTAAGTATCTGACAAGCAAGTGAGTTATAGACGGTTAGGAGAGAAAAACACCAGATGGATATATATATATATATAACATAATTATTTATTGAAATAACATAATTTAGTAATTAACTGCGCGAGCGCCACACGCCTTCCCTGCAGAAGGAGCGCCCTCGTGCCCTAATGGAATCCACGGCGAAGGTCTTCGAAGGAGATTACGAGTTGAGGATGGCCTCGTAGGCCTGGAAGACGCAGGTGGCGACCTCCGGGGCGCGCGACTTCAGGCTGAGCGTGGCCTCGGGGTTGCCGGGCTGCAGCTTCAGCTCCAAGAGCACCCACACGTTGTTGACGAGCCGCAGCGACTGGTAGAGCATGTCCTGCCCCTCCACGTTGCGCTTGGCGATGGTGAAGACGTTGTTGAGCGCCATCTTGTGGGCGACGGCGTCGGCCGCGGCGGGCGCGCGGGACAGCGAGTGCTGCACCTCGTTGGCGGCGGGGATCTCCTTCCAGGTGCTGAGGAACACGCGCTTGTCCAGCTGGCCGTCCTCGGCGAAGAGCACGTGCGCGGGCACGAGGCACGCGAAGTAGAACACGTCCACGTTGTTCTTGACGGCCACCTGCAGGTTGTTGAGCGGCTCCATGCGCTGCACGGGGCCCGCGTGCGCCAAAGGCAGGGCCGCGTCGGCGCGCGCGCCCGCCGCCAGCGCGCCCACCGACAACGCGCCGCCCGGGTACACGCCGAAGCTGCACCCAACGCCTGCTTACTTTCTTTCGCGCGCAACACTCATTTCAACTTTAATTACTAAACATGCGAACGTTAGTGAACGCCAAGGCTGCACACACATATTGTGTGTATCTAATATCTTATAACGTATATTATAATATTCAAATATTAAAATAAATTATTATTAGAACTTGGGAGATTACTACAAAAACCTCAAATCTATTCGTGAGCAACAAACAATGGCAATGATTACTGAACCAACGCCAACACTTCGACGTACCGACAACATAATAAGTTGAAGTTGCTCTTGTTGAAGTTACTTGTTTGTCTGTATATACTTCTTTTCGTTAGACAGGGAAGAACGCCGACATTTAAAGCGTAACTGAACAGTTAGTTGGTGCCAACGAAAATTCATAAGAACAATAAAACAACATAAATACAATTCACTTCTTGTACTCGTATCGACACACAATTTTTATATGTTTGCTAATAAACCTTTTTTTCTATGTTTACTACGGGTGAGAATAGAAAAAAACCAGATTGGTAATGAAAAGCCCATGATGGAGCCAATTACTTGACGTTAAAATTCTTCAATTGCCGCTATTAAAACTGACTTTAGGCTCTGAGGTGGTGCCAATAATGGTAAATTAACTCTGCAGTGACTTCAAATAACCTAATAGTAATTATGTTGACTTTCAACATATTTTATTAACACCTACGAAGCTCTCCGAACCGCCACGGACAAAGATAAATGGCACGACATTGTCCGAAAGAGTGTTTTGAATCAATAGAGATTCACGACCCTCAGCAATGGGGACAAACAACAAAGTGTTTGAGAGAGTGAAGTCTTTTTTTTTTTCAATTTTATACAGTAACGCTCTAAAACATAGTTACTATAAGAACTACAGTCTTGATGATTCACATCCATGGAAATTTTTACGGGCTTAAATAGTTTTATCGTAGTCGCTAGCACCAACAACATACATGTTTTGATACTCTGCTGTGGCCCTGTTAAAAATTGTAATAAGTTGTATAAATAACAAATCAATCACCTGTTTTTGTTTAGTTGAATAGCGAAACCGCTCATGGCCTGCATCGCTTTGTTTGTGAAGGTCATCTCCATCCGAGCCTGCCCGTTCTGCCGACTAAATGTGCCCCAAATCTCCAAACCTTGTAAAAATGGCACAGAAGGTTATTAACAGACGTCCAATATTTTAAAAAAATACTCTACATTTTTTTAAAAATGTACTCTTTACAATTTTTTTTAAATGTGCTTCTACATTTTTTTTAAATGTTCTCTCCACACTTTTAATAGATTTAAACAAAACGAGGAAATTATATGTTAGAACTCGGGGCAAATACGCAAAAATGGTACAGAAGGTTATTAAAAGTCATAGATCTCCATTTTTTTGATGAAAATGTCATAAAACTACACATGGAAGGCTTTGAAGTCGATTTTGCAATTTTCTCTTAAAACAATACTTGTACAGCTAAATACTGATTTTGATGAAAATAAATATACTACATTATTTTTTTGGAATTAATTAAGTAATTCCAAAAAAATAGTGTCAGAGTAAAAAAAGAGAACCAATGCGAAACGATCTCCATCTTCGAGTTTGCAGAGTCGGCGTGAAGTGAAAAGTAGCGCAACAAAGGGCTACATTAAAACGCGGCTGCTTTCGAGAAAATCATTGAGTAATGTTTTCACCTATTGACGAAAGCTACGACAAGAGGTAAACAAAAATTAACCTATTCCAGTAAACATTGTCAATTAACAAAATATCATCAAAAACTGATTTATTCCCCCAATAAATTACTAATCCGCATCCATTTTGGGCTCTTTTTTATGTCTGTTGCTTGCGTACGTGATCTACGTATGTACTTTCGCCACCTGCAAGTCAAAGTGTGCTTGTACCTTTGCCCTTGTCGGCCGGCAGCCAGCACTGCTTGGGCGGCACGAAGGAGGCGGGCGCCGCGGCCGCGCCGAAGATGTCGCCCAGCAGCCCCGTCGTGCTCGCCGCGGCGCCACCCTCGCCGCCGCCGCCGCCGCCGCCGAGCTGCGGAACCCATTTCTTTCATGCCGACTCGCCAAATTTTTCATACGGTCGAGAGTGCTTCGCATCAATGTTAACATCTAGCTGCCCTTGACCAACATGTATTTCATTTTAGAAAAAAAAAGGATTGGTCGAGGGGCCACTTGACTTGCCTACATAGAACAGCAATCGCGACTAAACAATATTTTAATAACAGTGTTGCCAGAGAGCAGATCTGAGAACTTCATCACTACTGTTGTTCGATTGAAAAACATCGTCTCATCGAGCAGAGAGAGCGATATTGTCTCTATAGTACGAACTAGAAAAGTAGACAGGAACAGTAACAGACCTCGAGCACTTATTGTCAAGCTAAGTAGCATTAAAGCTAGAAACAACCTATTGGCATCAGTTATCAGATTCAACAGAGTTACCAAAGAGAGTAAACTTCATTCTAAACATCTGGGTTACGGCGGCACAGTAAGCCCCGTTTTTATCCCCGAACTCAAAGAGAAAATCCTCGTGCGCAAGCACAAAGGCTCATTACCAACACAAATTAGGAGTTTAGATTCACTGAACTTCCTCTTATTATTTCTATAATTATGCCTCCTGATAATAATAATACTTACTATAATAATAATACTTCCGGTAGGTTAATTTGTAACACTTATACAAGTATAATTAAATTATTCGTTTATTTAATTATACATATTTTATTTATTAATATACATATATAAACATAATAATATATATTATAATTTATCTATATACCATTATAAACATATAATATTTTTTATATAACAATGTGTGATTTTCAAATGGAAGATAGTTTTTTCTCTTGTTCCTCCTCCGATTTATCTAATTACTCTAGTGCCGACAGTGGCGATTCTATTAACGTATGTGATCGACTTACATCTGAATTTAGTAATTTTGATAAAAATCTTAACGTCGTTCACATTAACGCACAAAGTATTCATGCACATTACGCGGAATTTTTATCATCTTTCGACTGTAAATTTATTGACGCCATACTTGTCTCAGAAACTTTCCTGAAACCTTCCCTTCCTTCAGTCCAGTACTGTCTTCCGGGGTTCCAGCTTATTCGTAACGATAGAGTTGGTAAAGGATATGGTGGAGTAGCAATTTATCTTAGATCTGATATCTCATTTAGAATAGTTGATCAATCGCCTAGTGAGTACTCAAATTTTGCAGAGCATCTGTTTATTGAAATCTTTATCAATCATAGTAAGACTCTGCTGGGGGTCTACTATCCTCCCTCACGAAACATCGATTACTTTTCCTCTTTAGAAACTAAACTTGAAAATCTTACTCCACTTTATGACCACACCCTTTTATTAGGTGATTTTAACACATGCCTCCTAAAAAATGACTATCGAAGTAAAAAGCTTCTCTCTTTAGTTTCTTCTGTCAATTTACATGTTCTTCCTCTTTCTGCTACTCATCATTCGCCTCATTCTACTCCTTCTCTCTTGGACCTTATTCTTGTATCAAATACAGACTCTGTTTCTTCACATGGCCAAATTTCGGCATCTTTCTCATACCACGATTTACTCTTTCTTTCTTATAAAATTCTGCGCCCTAAACGCAAATCTCAATACCTACTTCTAAGGAATTTCGCAT
>JAOCPS010000014.1:1359164-1371372 GCA_025505425.1 Graphium colonna
GTAAGGGGCCCTGAAAATTGCTTTGGCTAGGGTCCCCGTCTTGGTTAATCCAGCACTGCTCACATAACTCATCAATGCAACTTAACGAGGTTCGATGTCGTTCGGAACGTTTTAAAAAAAATATATAATGGCACTGACGAGACGTCCCGGACGCCTTTGCGGAGGTTTGGGAGCAGTAAATTTTAGTAGCCGCTGTTGCTCATACATTTAAGGTCGCATTTTGAATAGCTTGCTCACTATATCCATATGGGCGTCTCGTCAGTGACCCCCTTAAGTGAATTATTTTAACTGACGATTATTTTGTACTAACACTACATTATCTAACTGCTTTTTAGACTATCAGGTTCTCTTTAAGTTATGAATAAAATCAAATGTACTTGATTTTTTTATGGAAAGGAAAACAAACGGTTCACCTGATGTTAAGTGATCCCGTCGCCCATGAACACAAGCAAAATCCGGAGAGTTGCAAGTTTAATTATACGTAGTAGCCCCAGTTCTTCATACATTTGGTAAGGTAAGGGAGATATTAAAAGGCAGAGAGGAGGATGGGAACTTGTTAAAGATATGGCATAGCCATTGGGTATCTTCACATATCATACGTACTTCATTCCATGCCGGTCAATACTAGCGTAGCAAGGATTGGGTGTATATTTATTTACTTGTTTACTAATTTACTCAAGTGATAGATCATAACATCTTTTGTTGCACTTCTACGGCCGCGCTCGCCCGGGGAAATACCACTGCCCTTTAGTTAGCATAAAATAAAGTATGCAACATTTTTTGGGATACCGGATGGCCATGTCTACCCTTTACCTTTCCTTTCAAATCCTTAATCCTGACCCCATCCTATCCAAAAAATCTATTCTTTTCAATTTCCCGGATTGACAACGCACTTGCGACACTCCGTATATTGTGAGTGTATAGACACGGGGCCCATAGGTGCGACGGGATCGCTTACTACCAGGTGAACCGTCTGCTCGTTTGCCTTCATTTCCATAAAAAAAAATATTCAAAGTTTTTTTAATAGCAAACAGCATCTGTCATCGCCCCTTGATATGTATAATAGCAGATAGATTGTTGTTGCATTGCTAATATTAGTAAAAAAAACCAAAATAGTTCAGTTATTCCCAGTCAACTAAATTATAAGGTGATATGCATAAGTACGTATATGTCACTATGATGTCAAGTCCTTGGTTTTTTTTATAGATACAAAGTGGTAAGCAAGCAGACGGTTCATTTGATGATAAGTAAAACAGTCGCCCATGGACTCCTGCATCGATACAAATGTGTTACGAGTGCGTTGCTGGCCTTGGATATTGGATAGTATAATAGCAGGCGTTTGAGAACCTTTAGAGAAACGAGTGGAAATAGTCATTCGGCAACCACTGCTAGACTTTCGTTATTTTAGGTTAGTATCGTGTGAAGTGGTAAGTTTGCGGTCGAGGAACCATAAGAAGATTTTGTAGTCACGTACAGTCACCTTCCTACTTTTTCAAAGTCGGTTAAAAACTAGCATCCCTCTTACCTGTTGCTGCTGAGTGAGACCTGGCGGCAGCTGGCTCCTGATGAAGGTGACGCTCTGCGGCGCGGGGGACGGCGGAGCGCCCGCCACGGCGCCCGGTTGCTGAAGACATCATTCTCATCAATCGTAAGAAGACGGCGTCATTCTCTCAATACACATCTGTCTGTCTATATACGTTAATCTATTAAACTACTAAAACCGTTTTAAATTAAACAGTTTCGGCTGTATCAGCTGACGTGCGCAGGATCGACAAGTGACACCAGGCCATCAAACATCTCAGTCCTGCCCGTGACCATGAACGCTCTAAAGAGTTCGAACGTCGGGTGATAAAATTTAAAATAAACCGCGATTAAATCCGTAAAATTAAACATTTAAAAATGTCGTAAGTCTCATAAACAAAATTACTCAACAGTTCATTTTGCGAATAGACGAGCTCAGCTTGAAGCAACATATAGGCTTCGTTTGTTCTTTGAAATGTGGTCACTGTTAAAAAACCAAAATAGTGAATCATGTGTAGTAAACGGACGCGTAGTTGGTCTCTCATATATATTAAGGCGGGAATTAAACCCGCGATCAAATGTCAAAAATTTTAAGGGATCGCTATAGTTATGCTTTTTGTATTTAATTAATCTTTAAATGGAATTCTTGTTACCAGATGCGATAAATAGAAACCTTATAATGACAAAATTTGGCAATTTGTTCAATTCAAAATCAATGTTCGTACAGATATATATATTGCTCAACCAACAAATTATTAATATCAATATTAACATTGTAAGAGAGACCATCAATGATTTATATTGTTTTCCTTTACTTTTTGCTAGGATATCTATCATATAGGATTGATAAACCCTAAGAATAATAAAATGTTTACTTGTGTAAATATTATAAATAAAAAAAAATAAGAAAAATTAAAAGCACAATCAAAAATCATTACTTTAACATATAATATGATTTGTTAAAAATAAAATGGTAACTACGCAATTCATTTCTTTCTTTTTAATTTGGTTTAGCACCCTTTCTTGTGGTATCATCAATATATATGGATGTTCTGTTAGGCCAAAATATAGACTATATGTAATTCTGGCATATAAGCTGTATATTTAAAAAAAAAAACATTTCATTAAAATCTATCTGTTACTTTTATATAAAAAAACAAAATTTTCACTTATGTAATATTGCTTAAGCTTTTATATTACTAGTCATTATTTAAGAAAATGTGTAGAGCAATATTCCAAGAAAGGTCTACGCCTTTTCGCTAGCTGTAACCACTTTTAATTAATTCGAATTGATGGTTAAATTTAGAATGAAAATTAAAATAACCAAGAAAAATTGAATCCTCATTTATTTAATTTTGATTTAGCACAAACTTAATTATTAGTTGTTGAATCGGGGCTGCTGGTTTGTAGTAGCTTTAATCTCTGAAGAAAAGAAAAAAAATAATATAAATTAAATTTGATGAGTGAGTGAAGGATGGCATTGGACAATCACAACACTGAAAATTTTATTTTCTTCATGACTAATGGTTATAGTATGGGATGGATTTAATGTTTATACAAATTAAAAAAAAAATTATGGTATAACAAAACAAATATTTCTAATGTGTCTATGTCCTATGAAACTTGATGTTAGTGGTATGATATGGTAAGGTTATAAAACAGTGGTTCCCAAAGTAGGTGATAGCCCAATTTAGGGTGGCATTGAACCTTTCACATTCATTCTAATCAATGGTTCAAATTAGGGTCTAGCATTCTTCCCGATGGTATTGTTAATTTAAAAGGTTATAAAATTTTACGGAGGCGCTATATGTTTTTTTTTCTAAACAGGGGGCAATGAACCCATAAAGGAACCACTGTTGGAAAACGATCAACAAAGAAACATAATTTCAGATAAAGAACATAGAGATGAAGAAATAGAATTTGCTATCACTAATTGCAATGGATGGTACAAATAAGTAATAAATAGATAAATTGATTTTGTAAGTAAATAAATTATCACAGAATAACAATAATTACATTCCGTTAACTATATTTAAGTTAGCCTAGAATTTTAGCAAGAAGCCATCTAATCTTTACAAACTAAGGTTATTTTTTCAACTGCTAACCTTCTTAACATAATACGTCATAAAATACAATAACCTAAGTCAATACAACTGTTGCTATGTTCAACAACAACCCGAACAATTAAATAATTAAAAGTGAAAAATAAATAAACTATTAAGTAAAGTTTAATATAAAACACCAAGTAATTCACTCAAAGGGAGATATGCATTTTGATTTGGACAATGTTGTACTATTTTCTTTATATATATATCAGCACAACAACAATTATTGGAACAAAGTTCCTTATGGGGCGGTACGGAGGGCACCCTAGCCGACAAAAAACGTCCGTAACGTAAGATTTATCGTATCTATAGTCTATGTATGATGGCTATACAGTGTCTGGTGTATAGTCTATGGGGGATGAATGTTTATTTATTTATATATTTACATATTTATTATTTTTTTAAATATTTATTTTTTAATTTATATTTTATTTCCTCATTTATTTTTATTTGAATTTTGTTTATTTATTTATATATTTAATTTTGTTTATACTTCCAACAGAACTTTAAATTAATATTTTTAAAATAGGAAACCTCGTGTCTATCTGGTGTCCTACAATACCACATGGGTTTTTTTGTGGATTAAAATAATAAGAAGATTCATAAAATATAAAACTCAAGTTAGTAACAAGGACCCTTAAACATCCACAAACACTTGTGTGTGTCTATTGCAAAATACCAGGCCATTGATTGACTTCAAATGTGAACTGTGTATTTAGCAACATGCTGGTCCTATTACCATCAAACATGAATGAACCTTGCAGTCTGTTTGATAGAATAGCAGAATGCTTGGTTATATGAGAATCTATTCCTACAGTTCTACCACAACAAAGGAGGTCAGTAGTATATAACTTAAAATTAATTTGTTCCCAGCATTATCATTAACAAAATTTGCTAATTTGAGGTATACAATATCATACATATGGAATTTTTTGTGTTGCCCGAAATTTTAAATGTCAACAGATATTTCGAAACATTTAGAAATAAAATTTGATTATAGGGAATATCCATAATCAATATTACTCGTAATCAAATATCTCTTTATCTTAAATTCAGTGAACCATGTGAAATTTGCAAAATATTAGTAAATTACCGATATTTAGTTCAAAAAGAAAGTCATCGGAAGAGACAACCACAAATGGGTGCCCGTGGCATTCAGTAACAGTATCAGGGGGAAGCGAATCGCCCATTCACTGACACTCCTCTAATACATACCAACCCCATTCCATCAACTTCTCAAGAAAACATACAAATTCGAGGGTAAGTAACTATATCAACTAAAATAAATAATATATACAGCTTGTATAGAAACTATATCTACAGACGGAGAAACAGATAGCAACCCTTATATTTATGAAAACCTTGAAAGATTTCTAGAATACTTTAAGGCACCCATTTAAATCTATATACCTATACCAATTAGTCTTCTAAACTGTTAAAGACCGTTGTTTATACTTACAATAGATATCTCCAAAAATGTATATTCAGGATCAGTAGTATTTTTGTGATAATTCACAAATCAGCACAAGTCTTGGTATGTATAATGTTCATATAACTAGACTGTACAGATTAAATACACAATCAGCAAAACTTAAGAAGTTTTTAAACTTTTTGATATTTACTGTCTCTGTACTTTGTTGTAATTGACAACCATTTATAAGCTGACATCTATCATGTATAGGTCAGTGCTCAATATGGAGCTTATGATTAAACTTTGGCATGAAAAATTTGAAAATTACCTGTTGTTGCGCTAATGCCGCAGCCCTCTGTATGGACAGTTGCCGTCTTTTCTGAAGCTGAGCGACGAACATCGCCCTCTGTTTAGGGTCCATCTGTTGCAACTGCGCATGTGTTTGAGCATCCAAATGGATGAGCTGTCTCCCACCACCACCCGTCCATGAAACCTTTAGTGTGAACATTAATAATGTCTGTTATTACTTTCAATTGTTATGGCTCTATTACCACATGTTCTGAGGTGCGATGGTGTATCACAAATAATGAATAATAATATTTTGACCAATTTGCATGAGACAAAAAGAAAATGGCAACTTAAGAGCCAAGTATCATAAATATGAGGAGTTTAAGTCCACATGTAATTGGATAATAAGTTCAATAAAATTTGTAAGTTTCAATACAATTTTGCTAAATGGCTTATATTGATGAATAAATATGTAGGTATGAAAATAATATATATTTTGCACTAGTCAATGCTTCCTAAAAGGTTAATTATGACATATAGTGATAATTAAACTTTTAGAAAGTGTACATTTTATGTTACTTTTAATGTAATTTAAATAGATATGATAATCTTTGACCCACATTTTTGTAAAAGCTTAAGGAATATGTAATCTTGTATGTGTCATTTCATACATACTAGTGATATCCAAAGCATAAAAGTTTAACTGTATTTTTTTTTAATCTGGCTTTCTTTTCTTTCTAGTAACTCTGGTCCATATTATCTTTACACACACAAAATTAGCTTTCCTTTTTTCTAATATTCATAAATACTGGATCCAAAGTTTTGTCTTCATATTAAGAAAAATTTTATACATCTTCAGTAATTTAGTTTATTGAAATAAAAATATACTTCTACATAGTTCCAATGATATGAAAACTAATAAATACTGAAATATTCTATTCTAATTAACTTTTGTTTTAAAGCAATGAGGTTAGTCAAAATAAGTTTAAGCACTTCTACTAATATTGATGTAATATTCGTTTTTCTATATAAAAGTTTTTCTATATAATTCAATAAGTATTACAATTTACCTTCCCAAAATTTTTTTTCAACATGTCTTTATTTTATTCAGTAAGACGTCTTTTTTTTCCACCATGTAGCTAAGATTAAAATGATAACAATTACACACCTGTGCATATAAAAATAATATATAACAAACATATATATAATAATGAAGATAATGTTAAACCTGCATGAGTGTAAACATTATCCTATTGCCTTCCCTACTGAAGAGGTATTTAACTAACAGATGGACATACACATTGAATGTTGCCCCAAGACGTAATTGTGTAATTTTTTCTTTTGAAATTTTAGTGAGCAAATTTAGGTAACCTAAATCAGCACCAAAGTTTGCAAAGGAACCCAACCAACACTGACTTTTATTATAGTGTTACACAAACCATTTGACATTCTCAATTTTTATTGGCATAAGAGACAAAAATTTTCTGTAGACATTTTTCTAGATAATGTATGAAATTAATGATTTTTATTGTCATTGATATACAAAAACCTCTAGGTACTTTGAAAATTATAATATTTATTTTTTATTCATTTGCAAAACATGAATATGAAATATAATAATATGGAATATTGGGCAATTTTTCTTTTATTTCTAGGTTAAATATGTGCCCATTTTACCAATGTGCCACAAACCTTTTTAAGATGCTAATAATGTATGTAGGGTTTTATGTATACTAGTGGTAATTATTGGGTAACTTTAATCAAGTAAGTATCTAAAACATATTTTAAGCAGCATATTTTTGTAGCATGCATATTTTCCTTTATTATTTAAAAGTGCAAAAACCTCAGCATCTCAGCATCACCTGAAGGATGGTGCTGAGATGCTGGGGTTTGCAGAAAATGCTAATTAGCATTAGGCCTACCTTTGTACATTGTTTTTTGCAATAAATTTAAATAAATAAATGAAACCTTATTATCATTATCAGTTTTAATTTTAACATGCAGTGAATTTCATGTACTACAAACCTTAAAAAATATTTATAATGTTTCACATATAACCAAATGTAATTTATAGTGAACTATGTAACAAAAAGAAAAAAATTGGGTAATAAAAAATCTCATAAAAGAAGCGAGTTCTTATTGGATTCCAAATTCTTTTTAGACCTCCATCCATTTGTTAAATTTTTTTATTGTTGTTTGTAAATGGAAATTCTGGATGTTTTCTACTATTGAATCAACTGGTTAAGCAAGTAGTAAACTAGAACCTTGTCAATAAAATGTTAGACCAATTTATATGATTGCTATGCGCAAATCCTAAGCCACTGGCTTCAGTGTCTTGAGTTGTGGATTATATTTTCCACCCAAAAAGTAATTTTTGTGAACTAATAATAACTGTTTGTGTGTGCTTTTTATGTTACTCTTTCATGGACAAAACAAAAAGGAAATCTACCTAGCCTAGTACCTACAATCTAGCGTTAAATACCAAAGAACCTTTAGTTATACCTGACAAAAGTTATCATTTGATAATTTTTTAAAAAACTTGATATCTAGTTAAATCTTTTCTTTTATCATTTTTTTTTATTTAGTACCAATATTAATTCAAATATCATACCTTAAAAAGATTAGTACAGATTAGTAGACCAGAAGAACAGAAGTATGTAAAAACAGAAGTACTACTTACTCTTGGTCCTACTGCACCTGGTTGTCCTATCTGCTGCCTTTGTAGGTACTGTTGTTGTTGCCACTGCCCACCTTGGACTATTTGTTGACCGCCAGGGGATACAATCTGTTGACCTCCACTATGTGTGATGATTTGCTGGATGTTGCCTCCCGATGTAAGTGACCCAGGTTGCGGCGATTGTGGCACCTGCGTCAACACCTGCTGCCCTTGACCAATGATCTGCTGACCAGGCTGAGTAACAATCTGTTGTGACGATTGAGCTATCACAACCTGGTGCTGTTGGCCTTGCTGAGTGATCACATGTTGGCCACCCTGAGACAGAACTTGCTGACCGCCTTGTGTGATGATCTGCTGACCTCCTTGATTCACAATCTGACCACCTTGATGCACAATCTGACTTTGGGAGACTATCTGCTGACCGCCTTGCAATGTCACCTGTTGATTACCGTGCACCAATATCTGCTGTTGCCCTGTATGCTGATTAATCAAGACTTGTTGAGGAGCTTGCACTAGTTGCTGTTGCCCGCTACCATTAAGCAACTGCTGCTTTTGGACCAATATCTGATGATGTGTTTGACTTATTGTCTGTCCTTGTGAACCAATGGATTGCTGTAAAATTTGTTGTGAAGCTTGCTGAATTGTGTGCTGTGGACTAAGCTGTGCCTGCTGATTATTAAGCAAGGCCTGTTGTTGAGTCTGCATTATCTTTTGTTGTAATATAACTTGATTTTGAGGATTTCGAGTTTGTACTAAGGGACTTCTTATGATTTGATGCTGTCCCTGTATATTTTGGACCATCTGTATATTCTGTTGTCTCCAAGCTCCCTGTACTGGCACAGTACCACTTGGTTGGTTTGAAAGACCCTGTTGAATCTGTTGTCCTATTACATTTTGTTGTCCACTATTACTGACAAGCTGATTTAATTGTACACCCTGACCACCCTGAGTTTGAGATGATGTTACAAGTCCCTGTTGATTTACAGTATTCATGTTTATGTTCTGCTGCTGATTAGTTAAAGATTGAACTGTTTGTTGTTGAATTAAACTCTGGTTTTGAGCAGATATTTGCTGTCCTGTGTTTAACAATTGCTGTTGATTAATAACTTGAGTTTGTCCGAGGTTTTGATTTAGTTTGGCATTTTGTAGACTCTGCTGTAAGTTTTGAGTGGACTGAGCTAGCTGTTGAGCAATATTTTGTACTGCACTTTGCTGACTTAGCGTCAAGCTTTGTTTCATAGCTAAGTTTTGTTGATTTAATTGAGCCTGTTGCAGATTATTAGCACTTTGGCTCAACATTTGACTTATATTCTCAATTTGTTGTTGTGCCGAAGTCATTGATGTGTTTTGCGTAGGTGATTGATTTATATTTTGATTTTGTTGAATATGGTGTTGATTGGTCTGAATATGCTGCTGAATTTGATTGGATATATTCTGATTCATTTGAGATACAGAGACATTGCTTTGTTGAAATCCCTGTTGCTTCTGTTGGAACATTTGCATTCTAAGATGATGTTGTTGCAGCATCTTTTGTTGTTGGATTTGTATAGCAGATAATCCGTGAGGTTGTTGTTGTTGGTGCTGCTGCTGTTGTTGCTGAAGTTGTTGTTGATGCTGTTGTTGTTGTTGCTGTTGTTGATGCTGTTGTTGTTGCTGCTGTTGTTGTTGCTGCTGTTGTTGTTGCTGCTGTTGTTGTTGATTTTGATATGCTTGTTGTTGAACATTTATTTGCTGATTTTGCATGTTTACTCCAGCTTGTGAGACCATTGTATTTTGACCAAATTTTTGCATTAGCTGTGTATTACCTTGACTGCTTTGGATTTGCAGATTTTGAGTAACAATACCTTGTGGTATCGATTTGCTCATAATACCAGCAGAGGTCATTGCCATTGTATAACCCATTGAGCTAACAGGCGCTGTCGACACAGCAGGGACACTTGCTGAAGACGGAGGGTGATTCCAAGGCATCCTCTGTTTCAGTTTATCTAACAGTGCTTGAGTACTGTCATCTTTATTCTCCGCCATGTTCTGAGTCGGAACTTCATTCTTTGCTATCCCTTCCTCAAAATCAAAACCTGTTATAGCACTTATTCGATCCATTGATTTTATTGGTGGTTGAGGTATTATTAACAATTTAGGATGAAAGACTTCAGCCACTGCCTGTATTCTTGCCCTCAAGCTCTCCAATACCCAATCAGGAGTTACAATCTTAACACGAGAGGGGGACAATGTGAGTGCTACACTGTATTTTTTGCCAGATGCAGAACCACAAATAAGATGAGTGCACTGAGAGTCAAAATTCAGCTTTACTTTTCCCCCATGATATGTAAGCAGTGCAAACAATGACTTCGTATCTGCCGGGCTTACTTTTGATATGCATGCAACAACATTCGAAAATATCTTGTTCTTGTTTGGGCTATACGGCTTCGGATTGGCCAACTTCTTTAAACGAGCGCAAGCGAGAACCCAGCTCTCAGTTACAGCCGGAATCTCATAAACGTCCTGAGCATCGTCAAGGTCTGTATCAGCGGCATTTTGTCCACAAATTAAATGTGTGACATAGTCCGAGAAATATTTTGTATTCTCTGCGCCACCAGACTGCAGCAAAAGCATAATCTGAAAAACACAAAGAAGCAACTTAAAACCATGAACGTCAGTTTATAAATAATAAAAACAAAAAATAATTAAAAAACAAACCCTTTCAGAGACATCGCCAGAGAGGTAGTATTTAACATCCTTAAATATAGGCTCTTGCAAACTCAAAGAATCTAGATCGTCAACAATCGTTACCATTTTCTGATTTAACAGACAGTATAAATTAAGGTTTAAACAAACATTTTTATAATAAAATGTTTTAAAGCGCCGAAAACTAAAACTTTACGCGACGACGTCCATGTTTAATGTTGCCATTTTTTGTTTGATAGCAATTAAAGCATGTGTAATCGCACCACAGATTCCAGAATTCTGTCTGCACTCCGAAATGCTCATCCTTGGCGCCATCTTTTCATTGAAAAAATAATTAAAGTCTATGAAATAATTAGAACATATAAAAATTATAATTTTTTATTGTAATTTTTTTTTAAATTAAAAATGCATAAAAGCGCCATTAACATTATTTTGGTAAGGTTTTTAGCACATTTTGGAAAACGCCGAACATATAAAATTCTAAATCTGATTGGGAATTATTTGAATGCCTATTATATGTATCTATCACGTCTCATATAATGTTAAAATTTTGTGTAGTCTTGTATTTCTGATGATATCATTTAAGGCGGAAACACACTTACGTGTTATCGTGTCGTGACGCGCCACAAGTATATCGGTTTCATACATTTAGTATGGTTAGAGACATATTTGTATGTCAAATCGTGTCGTGGCGCGTTCTGTCGTGGTGCCGACTGCTCGCCACCGATTGCGCCAGAGCGGTGGTGGGGGTCATGGGGGGGCGCGAAACGACACGACAGGTAAATGTGTTTCTACTTTTTTATATGTCAACATGTAAAGAATACAAAGATAATTCAATCAGAAATGCTGCTTGGGAAGATATTTCCGAAATTTTAAAACGAACCAGGTATATTACTGAAAAGAGTATTTTACTCTATTAATTATGAGAAAAGGTATAATTATACAAAATTCACAATTATTATTATGTTTGAAAATTTTGTTCCCGGCGTATCATTTCTATTTGTCATGGTAGTAAAATACTTTCTATATTTCTCTGTGATGTAAACAGCGTTTCTTAATGGGTTTCTTGGTAAAGGTTCAATTTTAAGCAGACAATTGATGTGGCTGCATTGCCCAGTAGAATTCATCTTTGTGATAAAGTTTTAACAAATATGGTTTCAACGGGAATGATGCATCAGCCACAAAAGTATAAGGCATAGGTTGTAAATTTTGACTCAATAGTTCATCCTGTGGTATATTTAATGCTTTTTGCTCAAATAATCGTCCCATCAAAGAATTGTCGTATAAGCCACCATTACTGTTTCGGCCATATGCATCTAAGCCAATCAAGATAAATTTGTAGTGAGCGTCAACTAATGTAAGTAAAACTATGGAATGTTCTTGTTTGTAGTTATTTATTTATTTATTTCCACTGCTTACATTATCATTACAGGTAACATACCTGATTCAATAATGTGGCATTATAACATATATTTTATAAGTATTTTCGAAATTAACAATTTTCAGTACAACATGTTAATG
>JAOCPS010000014.1:1378307-1397839 GCA_025505425.1 Graphium colonna
TTTTTGCAATGAAAAAAAAAATAGCAATTTTATGTATACATTTATTCCACTTAGTATGTTATATTTATACTGGTAACAAAATATATTTTTTTAATTTTCACCTCAGAATGAGACTATAAAAAATCTATAGATGAGGAATACAATGGTTCAGCCACAAACATTATTTTGTGTTCTAGGTCTTAGCAGAAACAATAATGATTAATAGTCACAGTAAAAAAGATTACATCTTCTAACAGTTTTATTCTGCATTATAGGTTCTATGATCAATATTCATTTCAAGTTATACCAGTATTAGGCCAATTAATAGCTGGTCAATGGAAGCCATACCAGTATTTAGTCGAAAGCATAAGACAGTTTCCTGACCAGGTAACTAATTATTATTTTAATATACATAATTGCAAAAAAAGAAACCCTTTAATTCATGTTTTATTTGTATTATAGGAGAAATTCAAGAGCATGATCGAAGATGCTGGCTTTAGACAAGTGACATATGAAAACTTGACATTTGGCATAGTTTCCATTCATTCAGGCTTTAAAATATAAGATTGTACTTACTAATAAAAATATTTATTATGTAGTTGTTATATATAGTCAGGGGTTATTAAATAATAAAAATTGTTTTCTTTAAACGGTATTTATTGCGTCCATCAAAACTGTGTTGGTCTTTGGAATGCAGTTCCATTACCTAAATTACATTTCACACATTAGAAACTATGATATACGTCAAATTATCAATATACGGCCGCAACAGGCGATATACAATATTCAATATGTTACATTTAATTTTGATTTTCTTAAAGGTAAAATCTCTCGCATTGTACAATTTTATACTTCTCTAGCGTTATTTTTCGCAAGGATGAGACGGCACGCTGTCACATTCACACCTCTCTCTCTCAACCACCCTCCAATGAAGACAACTTTGTATGAAAGCTTGTAAGCATGCTAATTATTTCTTATGACATCGATTCATTAATTGTTAGGGCTAACACTAAATGAGCAAAGCTAGGACACGCCAATCGGCCGCGAATCAACCTACGTCTAGGTATAGAAACAAAAAAACGGCAGACATCGAGAAAAGCAAATAAAGTGTGAGTTAAGGATATCCAAAAAAAAAACAAACATCAATTAATTAAGTTCAATCAGTACTCGGTTTATCGAGCGTGCACTCAACATAAGTTATATTATTGGCTGTAAAATTTGTGAGCAAAAAAAATCATACCCAAAGATCCGTCGTGTCCGGTGGTCCGGGCGTCGAGGGGTCGACGAGGGTTCCGTGCACAATTCCATAGAAAAAACGTTACGTGTTTGTGTGTGTGTTTGTTACTAATTTTTTTATATATGTATATATAAATTCACACGAAAACCGAGAGTCGGACAGTCAATAAAATCCAGGCGACTTGAGACCGCCGCAGTGCGAATCCTTTGGTACGATCCGATATCCGGGTGATATAATCCGATATCCGGGCGATTTAATCCGTTATCCGGGTGATTTAATCCGGTATCCGGGTGGTTTAATCCGAAAATCCTGTGCGATGAGTGCGCGCGTCCTAAGATTCCATCCTATTATCCTACAGCATCCTGACTCACACCTCCAGCCAAGCACATCCAACGAGCCCAATTCCACAGTGGATGAAACAAAAGAAAATACTTTTAATTATACGATGAAACGCAGTGGGGGTCAATAGTAACAATCTACATTCATTTATATCAATTCCAATCGATCTGTAAGCGACAGTTCCTACTGAAAAGAGTGTAAAATATAAACAAAAATGGACAACGATGAGCAAAGGATACGACTATTTCTCTCGCATCAATAATCCGAACATATTTTGTGAGCCAATTGTGCTTACTCACATTTTGCATGTTCAACATTATTTATCACAACCAACATGTATTTGCAATAAATTAAAACATTTTTTTTATTTATTTCATACATTTGGTTTATGACTGGAGAACTGGTGAACCCATCACTAATAAATGATTGTCGCTTGCAAAATGATCGGTAAAGATCGTCCATAAATTACGTTACACTATAAAATATATCATGACATAAATTTTTATTACTACCCTATTATAGTGTAAAACATCGAGGGTAGTAGCAAAAAGATATGGAAAATGTACTTCGACACAAAAAACATGCAACATCAAAGATGGTTACACTTTAAATGTGGAAGCCATTATAAAATTTGTTTCAACACTGTACCACAAGGAAGAGTTTTAGTTTACGGTATACAACGTTGTGACCAAATTTGGGGTCCAAAGACCATATTGTGTCGTAATTTATGGACTTTTAAGTAAAATATTACAGCAGCTTGTCTTATTTCAAAGAGAAATGTCGTAGTGCGTAGTCCCCTGTCCGGAGTAAGGCGCCGCTGCGTCGCCGGCCCCACTCGCTAGTCGCGCTGTCGATAAACATCATCCTTCAATTGCACCGAGGTACACCATACAACATGGTAACTTACAAGTCCAGTCCGCAAACACACAATGATCCATTCTAATCTAATATAACAACTATGTTCCATTGTATTTAGATAATTGTGTACAACATATGAAAATACAGGGAGACTAGTGGGTCACTTTCAAAAGTTGAGGACTTTATATGTGGGGGTCATATATGAAGAATTAAAGTAATATTAGTTGACTACTGAGTAAACTTAATCGAAAGTTGAATAATTAATTACGACACCCATGGGCATCCTAGCGGTAACGGCACGGACAGCCGCTTTTTTTAGGTCAATGAACTGCGCCAACTGGCCATATGTTCGCTGATGGCACTGTATCCACGCTTCATTTATTTATGAGAATTATATATTTTTATAAAATTAGGTCGAAAACTTTGCCCCTAATTTTATTACATAAATATGATGACAACCAAGTACCAAGGCTAAATAGGATTAATATTATTAATGACCAGCCAGCCTGTACAATATTCAATTGTTTGTAAACTCAGGTATCATGGTGATGATACAAGTATTAATACTTTTAACATTTGGTCTGGTTTGTTTTGTATCTTTAGTACGGATGGAGATCACTTACCATCAATTAATAATTTAAAATAACATTAAGTCATATTGTGGACACTATAAACATATTCACTTAAGACTACTCAAGGTTTGTACAGGTCCCATGTTTATCCATTTCGAGAAGTAATTGATATCCTTTACATATCTGTATTAAATATAGGATTGGCATGCAGCTTGACAGAATAACAATATTCAAGTGTGCCATTACTTCCTTGATCATGAACTACCATTACATATACAAAAACAAAATTAGCAATTGCATACAAATCAGGAAATAGATGTCATTGTGTAACCTTCAAACTGAGTGAAACTATAACAAAATGCCTAAAAAGTTTTCCTCAATGAGTTTTAATTGATTGGTTTACTGATGATCCCAGAAATCTGAATAAAGAACGAATTTATTTTGTTGTATGTAAAATAGTTCCCTCTATTCTTTACCTTGAGCTGAAAAAAATATTGATTATTTGGTTACTTCCGCCATAATTAGGTTTGTCATTACTTTTTCGTTGAAAACATGTTTGCACAGAATATATCGTATAGAAACTTAGTTTTTTGTGCTCATTTTAATACTAGTATAAGTTTTAAAAGAAAAGTTATGTCTAAAGTTAATAATAAGACTAAGTGTACCAAAGTTCAAAAATTAAAAAGGAATATAAGCAGTGTTTAAAAATATTTTTGATTTTTTTTAAGTGCAATTTAAACAAAAAAACAAGTTTCAATATTATAGTATGGGTTATGTGTATATAAATAAGAATGATAAAAATACATGGAAAGGGAATTATATTTAAATAGAGAATGTTTCTACTCTGCAAGAGTAAGCAAGATTGTATTTGTGTGTGCATTCCCATTTTAATACTGATTGTGTGTTTGTGCCTGTTACTTCACATCTTTAAATACAGGAAAATGGTTAATATGCACTGCATGCGCACGGATGGCCAAGTATTTTTGTTATTTGATATATAATTTGTATGTGTCTCATACAGTACAACTCAGCGTTTCTTATTTCTTTGTTTACGCCCAAATATGTATGTCTAGGTTAACATTGCAAAATGTCTTGCGCATTTGGTTGGAATGTTCCCTGTTTTAGCCCAATCCCATGGAGAACAGTTTATGTCACAATTTAATGGAACTGCAGTTTCACTTGAATAACATTATTAGTAAATTTCATTTGAGGCTCCTTTAAAATAATAAGTAGAAAATATTAACCGATTTTTTTTTACGTTTTTTTAAATTTAGTCTTGCATGTTAATGTTCTCCTCTTTTCAGCTAGGAAGTTATAAAATCCTCTTTACACAAAATCTGTTTGTGTAGTGTAGGTCAGTAGTCGGTACTTTTGTGTGCATGTGTGCGTTTTTTATTGTGTTCCGCATCAAACGCGCTAATATGCTTTACACGAAAGAAAGAAATGGCAACGCTGCTGAGGTCTTGTCTGTGTTTGTGGGTACTGCAAGTCAGTAATTGGTACTTTTGTGTATTTGTGCGTTTTTTATTGTGTTCCGCATTAAACGCACTAATATGCTTTACACGAAAGAAAGAAATGGCAACGCTGCTGTGGTCTTGTCTGTGTTTGTGGGTACTGCAAGTCAGTAATAGGTACTTTTGCTTGCATCTGAGTGCGCATTTGTGCTTGTGCGTACCGTGGCTCAGTAGTTGTGGTCGCGGCTGCGGCTGCGCGTGTAGCTGCGCCGCACTGGCGAGTACGTGGGCGAACCACGGCGACGCGGCGAGTACGAGCGCGAGCGGTGCGACGCGCCCCTGAACACATACATACTCAAGCTTTAACACATCACATAATATCCAGGATGACTGATGAGTCACTTCCAATACCCGAGGACGTTATTTGTGGGGATTATATATGAAAAAAAAAAAGAATATTGAAAATAAATATTCATTGACCACAGTTAAATTATTAATTAATTACGGAGCGCATGGGCATCCTAACAAAGCTACGCCACTCACTATGCATGTTCTACTGCTTCATTATATTTTTTAGAAATTTTTGTCAAAAACTGCACTAATTTAATTAGATGATTTCTACCAAGTAGTGACTAAACAGTCAGTTTGTATATACACTAGCGAATCTGGATCACATTGTCAGTGTGGATATTGACAATCATCAACACATTCATATACTCATCCCTACCTAAACCCACAAAATTTCAGCATATCTTTTCAATATAAGTGAGTAGGGCAATCCCTACACTTTTCCTTTTAATGTCAAACATTTTTTTCAAGTATTGACACTGCATCATGTGTGATGCAGTGTCAGTAGATGAAAATATTCAAGATGCACTATTAATTTTTTATTGTTGTTGATATCTATAGCCAACTAATATCATTTAAAATCAGGTCAATTGATTAGCTTACCATTTTTGCTATTGATAAAGTAATGATATCTTGTTAATGAACCCACCTGTCACGATCTCCACTATATCTGTCGCCACTACCGCTACCGTAATCTTCCTTTACTCTGATATAAGATACTTCACCCTGTAACAATATTAGGTAATGGATGAAAAGATGTTAAGTATTTCTTATAGATGAGCACAAACATCTTTTAATATCTTTACATGTACTTTGTAACAGTTTTGATCAAATGAGGCCTTGATTTGTAAAAAAATTATATTTATTTTAATGAGAGAAAGAACTACTATGCCATTAGTTCAATGTAAGAATGTCCACAATCATCTAAAAAACTATGTCATTCTAGTAGAGTTGTAAACCACTCAGAATTAAACTTCTTACTTCATTCTTTATCAAATAAACTAAAATAAATCATCTAATTGTTATGATCATCATAATACTCCTTGAGTGGACCTTATAGTAGAGCATCAGCTGTTTTGCAACTATGGCTACTCTTACATACGAGGGGCAATCAAAAAGTAATGATAATGAGTATAATAAAACAACGATTCTAGTTTAATTTTAATTTATTTTTCTCCATAGTCACCTAACAAGTCGATACATTTAGTCCAACGTTTTTCTAAACCTAAAATACCCTTTAAAAAAAATCTTTATCTTGGCTATCCCAAAATGCCTCTACATCAGCCATCACCTGGCTATCATCCTCAAATTTCTTGCGCCTAAGGTGTTTTGGATGCTGCCATATGAGATCCCTGTGACCTCAGCTGAATGTCTGACAGTTGGTCTTCTACCCAGTTTATACTCTTTGCACCATCAAGCCACCGTAGAATATGGAGGAGCAGAGTCCCCCAGTGTCTCTACCATATCAGCGTGTATCTCTTTGGTAGACATTTTTTTCAAACATAGGTACTTGATGATGCATCTCGCTTCGTGTTTCTCCATTTTCGTGTTGTCGCTCCGACTGGTGGTATTCAAATGAATGTAGCTCTTCCAAATGACATCTTATTTTTACAATTTTTTAGATGGAAAGTAGTGAAGGACCAAAGAAGCGAAAATTTTTTTTTTGGATTTTTATCTTTATTAGAAATACCCATTTATCATTAATTTTTGATCACTCCTCATATATTAAAATAAAGTAAAGTTATCAATTTTAGATGATAAATTTAACAAAGACATTGCATCCTGTACATAACACTCACCTCATGACTTCTAAAACGTGAGTCATCCAATTTCTTGACTGCATACTTCATGTCCTCATGACGCAGGAATTCAACAACTCCAGTGCCGTCTTTGAATGTGTCTGCGAAGCAAACGTCGCCCGCTTCACGCATGTGGTCTTTGAGATCCTGTGAAAAAATTATATAGACTGTAAAGCTCTGCTTTTAAGTTATTTTTTGTTTTCTTTCGCATATCTTTTTCTGGTATTAACTTCACATGAGCTTCAACATATCAGTGCATTTAGAATTTGATAGAAAAAGTCAATCTTTACACATTACTTTTGAACATTAATGGATTTAGAAAAAAGTTCATCTTTAATGCAAGTTATGAACATTGTTTTTTATCTATATTGAGCTGTATTCTCTGCGAACATGAAATAACCTCCAAAGATCACTTCAAAGCTTACAAAGCTACAGGTTGATTGATGACTCGCCTATGATATTAAAGGAGAGCACTTGGTACTTGATTGTCATTACATTAATGTTTATTACAATAAGGGGCAGTTTTAGCCCCAGTTTTCCAATAAATTAAGTGTGCGGGGCTGTGATCAGCTGGTACACGCGAGGCGGTCGACGGGAGGATAGATGTCCCGTCCGCCGTGTCCGCTTAGATGAGCATGAATTACGTAATTAATTTTTAAACTTTAGATTATAGTTACATACGTAAATCAATAATAAGATCATATATGATCCCTACATAATAACATCTTTAATGTATTGAATGTGACTCAACAGTCATCGTGTATATATACAGAATGGTTGGCGAGTCACCTTCAATATTAAAGGAAAGCACTTGGCACTTGATTGCCATCAGATTATGTAAAAAAATTAGTATCACAGCTTTAGCAGAAATTTTCAAACAAATGAATGACGTGTGGCGGTACAGCGCGATGCCTACTCAGCTGAGCATGTTACAGATCATCGGTCTTCCACACCATGTCCGCTAGGGTGAACATAATTTGCATAATAATTTTTTACTTTACATTATGTTAACTTAGTGGTAAATTAATATATTTTTTATAAATATTTTTATTTTTCCTATATGATCCCTACATATTTTGAATGTTGAATGCGACTCACCGGTCAAGCTTTGAAGTGATCTTTAGAGATTCTTATATATTTATATAAAAATTCCAAACAATCTTTATAACTTGCCCGTTAGAGGAATACCATACAATACACAATTAGTCTCAAAAATCACCATGGCACATATCAATTTTCTCATGTTGGATATTTCTTTGCAAAAGTAACTGTCATAGTGAAACAAGATATTTAATATAACCATCAAAGTTACATAAATTTATGGACAGTTTTATGTATAAGCTTCAGAATCAAAATATACATACCTGCCAAGACCCTGAAGCTGGCAACCCTGTAACCAGCACCCTGTACTCAGACCGTCTAGCAGGCGGACCCCTAGCGGCTGGCCTTGAACCAAATCGATCCCCACCTCCTCGTCCACCTCTGGCACCACCGCCGCCACCTCCACGCGGGAATTCCACGCGCAGGCGATATCCATCGTAGTCGTAGCCGTCACGTGCCCGCACGGCGTCGTCCGCATCTCTAAAAGTAAATTATTTTCAAATATGCTGCCTTTGCTTTAAGCTTAATGGCTTGTGTTACCAATAATTTGTTCCAGGTGTAATCAAACCTACAACACAAGACACTGATGACAACGGATTAGCAATTACACCAACTGATCATCTAAATGAATATAAATGTTAAGGACACATCTATGAGACCATGTGTTTACCACAGTTTGCCTGAAGGCAAGCTTGGTGCTCCTAAGAAGCAGCTTATATTGAACACAGCCATATATATAATTACAAAACTAGCTGCCCAGTGCTATCACTAGCCTTGTACTTTTGTTTTAACTCCTAAGGGCCATAAAATAATGATGTTATTAAGCCTAAACTCGTCTCATCATCGTCTGTAAATCTACAATGATATACAGAATATTTCATAAATAAACATTATCTATTGATTAAAATTATCTGCGAGTAAATATCTGAGGTTAAGTTACATGATAATTTTACCATTGATTTTCCTCTTTGTTTAGTTGGACTGTCTTTTACATCCTGTCCAAACATTTATATATGGTAAATTAACTGGTACCTAGGGTATACATTTTTGTACAAAATATTCTCTTTTTAACTAGAGGGGCTGGCAGACATTGTATAGTCTGAAATTCAACCAATAAACAGCATCATGCAAACACATATTCAATATTTTATAACTGGCCCAGCTGTTAAGGAATTCAATGATAGACACACATAGAAAAGAATTAAGCACTCACTAAGAAATAATCTATATATAACAATGAAACAATTTTTATTGCCTAGTGACTCTCACTATATAACTGTAAGTAAAGATTAACATCAGATATTATTTCTCATACCCTTGAAGTTTTTTTTAAAACAAAAAGCAGCCTCTGTTTTAATCCAAGGTGTACAAAAATTCATTAAAGTTGATTTGAAATAACTAACACTAAAGTATAAATTCAAATTCAACCACCACCATAGCCTAGTGGTATGGGACATTGGTTAATAAACCCGAGGTTGTGAATATGAATCTAACAATAATTTAGTGTAGTTGTTTCTTGGTTAGATTTTTACAATAGTATAAATATGTAAACAATTATTAAGGTTTAAGTAATGTAATATTTTAAATTCTAACTAAAAATGTATATAAAGTTTAAGAAAATAATAAAATATTTTGCTAATCAATGTATTCATTTAGCTTTTTATTTATAAATTTTTCCTGTAATGAAAAATTATTTACTGCTACAAGCTTAGTGATATATTAGCAACTTCTTATATTTGCCTTTTAATATATAATTGAATGCTGGAAAACAAGGAAAGGAAAAGATTATCAAGTTGATTTATAATTTCCAGTTATTTTTATATACATAGAATTAATTTACAAACATCTATTATTACATACCTCAACCAGTTAATTAAACTAAAATTTAGACTATGTTAATATTTTCTTAAAACTATTGTTTAAATCATATTTTACAGAATGCCCGAGTATAATAATTGATTATACCTAGACAGAGAATCAATTTACGTAAAGGTAAATTTTTCTGTCACCAATGCTAATTTTATACAATTATGAATAATATACTATAGGTAACTAAACCCTTATTATGGTGTATATATAAGTAAAACTGATTTTTTTCCAAATACATGGACAAAGAGTGTGTATAAAAAATAAATAACCCCATAAATAATAAGAACACATGACAAGTTCCAACACCCAGCTCAAAATGATAATGACATTTGAGAAATTGTGAATATTTCAATAAGGAGGACAGTTAAAAGACAAATATATATTATCAAAGTGTTATCTAAATTTAATAAGTATGCTGACACATTTTTATGTACCACTACAGTATGTGTAACACTGATAATGGTAACAATGTTTTTATGGCCATCCATGCATAAAATTAGCTTCAGATTGTAATTTTTAATAATTTAAAAGTATATTAACATAAATAAATGACTGCTGGCCATCACAGAATAGGTAATTTTTTCCTTATTTATCTATCTTTATTATTTTAGCACCATGAAACGTGTGATAGTTTATTAATTTACTTTTCATTATAAACCAAGAAGACCAGTAAAGATCAGTAGTTCAATAGCATAAGCTTAAAATTTATAAATATTTTTCTAATGCAAAATACATGAAAATTAGAATATATACATATCAGTATATATTATCTCTGGCACGGGGTGATAATAATAATTTTGATACTAGTCTTACCTGGGATCTTCAAATTCAACAAAAGCAAACGGAGGGCCTTTTCTATTTTTCAAGTCAACAAATGTGACTTTACCGAATTTGTAAAATAGATCTTGAATATCCTTTGTTCTGATATCCGGCGGCAGGTTTCCAACATATATCCTGCATTCATTTCTATTACTACCACTTCCACCTGACATCTTAAGTTATATATTAAAGTTAAGAATAACTGATGTCGACTATAAAATAAATATAAATGATAGTAAGCAATGCCCAAAATATACCCTTTTTGATTATAGAAACCACCGAGCGAGGCCACTATGCCAGGACAGCGTTTGTACAAATTTAAGATGGCGGTAATGTTCGGATAGTGACAGAAGCAACACAGTAAATAAGTTCGTATATTTATATTTTGTAAACTAAATTGGTATAAAGTATAAAGGTAAAAATTAAATGTATTTGAAAATACGACTAGTATTAATAATACGAGAAAAATTCTTAATTAATCTTCGGCGAAAATTTAAAAACAAGTAATATTTCTAGAAAAATATCAAATTCAACAAAAGTACTTAACGTGAAAAATAGCCACTTATGAGTTAAACAAAAACAAGGAGACATTGATATTATTAGGAAGAAAACTCTTATATAGTACAGAAATATCGAGCTGTTGGCCACAAACTTTTGTTGCCATTAACACATTTTGTGTTTCGAATAGTTTTGAATTTCGAACGCCCTCTGCCACAATTACGCGAAATCTGCACTGAAAGAAGCCTGTGAAAGAATCCTCTGGAAAGTAGGCATACGGTCTCCGGTATCTAAATCATTACGTGAGAATTTGTTCTTTAGTCCGAACCAAATGTGAGTATAGTTGTATAAATATTCTTTATTGTTTTCTTATTTAATTCTAAGCATTTATATCTCTTTTTATCTTCTAATTTCATCTTTTTTTTCAATTGTTTAATAAGTGCGAAATCGGGTAAATATATTTTTAATCTTGCTTCATGCGCTGCAAATGTTTTTATTGATTTAATATCCAAGTTTCTATGGCGATAAACTACGCAATGAGGGATACGTGCGACAATTATTAAAAAATCCAACCATTTGAAGCGTTTTCGTGGGCTGTCGTAAAACATCGGTATTAACTGTTTTCTTGATGACTGGTATAACAGCTAGAGCAACTATTAGGATAGCTACGAAAAACTCTCAGAAATCACTTATTTCCTTTGGGTAATGATATTTTTTGTGAATTTCTTTCCGCACGCACTTTCTCCGGCCATAAATTTTTAAAAAAATTTCGTAAAAGGGCGCGCTGGAGTCCCGATTTTCGCGCCTGACCTTTGCTGCATTCTATTTATAGCTGTGCTGTTATTGAACGTAAACAATCAATGCCTATGTTATACGCATGTGGAGAAAATCGTCATGTATTCGATATCCCGTAGCGATCGGCAGAAGCTACGCCAGTATCGGAGAGGTACGGTCCTCTTTGCAATTGACCCTGTTGAGTTTTCTTTTCCATATCCAAACGATTTGTGTCGCTATCCGGAGTTCTAGTTTTCTTTTTAATGTTTATTGCACATACTTTGATCCTACAATTCCATATGACTTAAAAATTTCATTTACCACTGAAAAGGGTAAGAATATAGTATTGGCTGTTTTTGCAACTGGTATATTGTTGCAGCAATAAACCTGTCAAGATGTGTGACCGCAAGGCGGTGATTAAGAATGCCGACATGAGTGAGGAGATGCAGCAGGATGCAGTAGACTGTGCCACACAAGCACTCGAAAAGTTCAACATTGAAAAGGTCAGTGTTTATTTTATACTACAAAACTGCAGAGTAGGACTGTTATCCACCGATCAGCTGTATTATTTAGGTAGTGTGCATATTTGGTCTGTACGGTCTATTTTCTCCCGATATGATCCTGTTAGGTTAGAAGAATTTGGAATAAAGATGGGAATTTTCTTCTTATCTCATACAACACATTACTGTGTGTATGGATAAAAGTAATGAACAAGGAATTTTCCTAAGCTATACAAAGGATTGACTTTTGACCCTGAAGTAAGCTAATTAGATTATTATTCTGATATCATAACATGTCTCTAGCAAATTGTGTGAAAGAGTTGTTGTTAGTTTTATCTCCACTTGTGGTGTGCTAATAGAACATTTGATAATATGTGGTTGAATATTTGACAAGTATCGTTGCTATGGAAATATATAAAAAAAACTAGCAGCGGTTATCAATTTGTGCAACTTTCAGGACATTGCCGCATTCATCAAGAAGGAGTTTGACAAGAAGTACAACCCAACCTGGCATTGCATAGTTGGCCGCAACTTCGGCTCGTATGTGACGCACGAGACGCGCCACTTCATCTACTTCTATCTGGGGCAGGTTGCCATCCTGCTGTTCAAGAGCGGCTAGGCTCCATCTCTGCACCTCTAAATTTTATGTTAGCAACGGACATAGTATAACCGGGTTTGCCCTTTGCACTCAACCCATCCCAAGGGACCGGAAATTTACATTCCTATCTATAGGTAGCGTTACCTAGTCTTTGTTCTCATTCCTTGGGGTGCATTGGCTGTGAGGGGCTTGGATGTATGCAATATGTGTGTGTGAATGGGTTGGTTGCGAGCCTCTACCCCCTTCAGATGCTGGACATTCACCTTGCATCATTTCTGACACTTAACCCGATGCACTTGTATGTTTGTTCTATGTTAGCTATATTTTAAGGTTCAATATTGACTTAAAATGTTTCACTTCTAGTGTATTTATATTAAAGAAAATTTTAGTTAATTCCTAGACTTATACCTAGCATAGTGTAAAGTCATATGTTAGTACTTATCTAAATTTATTGTTTATTTTTTCTTTGTTAAACAATCACTGGAGATATTTTCAATACTTCTATAATAAATTAAACTTTCTTACAAACCCAGTACAGTGTTTCATTTGTGAGAACTAAAGAAGCAAGCTAATTATGCTAGTGCTTTATCATATCTTTTCACAGCTATTGCTGCACTATTATAGCCATGCTCGTCTGGGGAAGGTACCACCACTTTACAAAGTATGCATGACTTAGGATTTCCGGTTAGCCATTTGTACCCTTTTCTTTTTCCTACCAAATGCTTAATCCTTTGGATTAATGATTTTCCCAATTCCCTATCCTATCCAAAAACATTTTTTCCCAGGCTCAACTCAATTCTCCCGATGTGTGTATGGGCGATGGGATCGCTTACCATCGGATAACCTTTCTGCTCATTTGACATTTTTTCTATAAAAGTATAGAAATCCTTTAAATTTTCATGTTGATGAGAAACAATTAGTTATTTGATTGTATGCTGTAAGAATAGAACCTCTGTCAATTTCATCGCAATTCTTCGTAACACGTTCGGGGAAGAATACATTAAAACAACAAAAAAATTCATTGATGCTTAAAAAGCCGCTATATAAAAAAATTGCCAGGATTTCGGGGTTGAAAGGCGAGGGTAGGGAACAACAGCATTCTTTCCTACCCTCACCTTTCGTGCACTTTTTCCTTCCTTATATATCTGTTCCAGAGGTATCAACCGCATAAATAACCGTCTGTCATTGATGCTCTACTCATAGGGTCATGTTATATAGCCTAAAGCCTTGCTTGATAAATGATCCTTAATCGTTCCCTCATTACTGAGGATCTCTGAGGTCTGCCTCCTAACGTTCATTACCTGATGTAGGGCAGAACTGATGGGTAGCTCCAGTTGTTCGGAGATCTGGTCCAACTATCTTTTGCGGCTTCGTCCTTATAATAGGTCTTTTACCTTCTACCTTTGACAAAAATGGACTATCCAACACTAAAAGAATTTTTCAATTCTGATCAACAAACAAAAAAACTCTTCAGCTTTACAATATTAGTACAGATATGATCCCACCTCTCGATCACCTTACCTTGGTCCTTTTGCCATCGTTAATCTTTGTATAATTCAAACTGGAAATATTTTATTTCGTTAATGTTTACGAAGTCGAAAGTCTACCAGCGGTTCGAAGACTAGACCTGATCAGAGAAGAACCGGGAGGAAACTCTTCCATCCATTTTTTGTATATATACAATTTGTATTATAAAAATGTCAGTGTAATAATTCAACCAGTTGTTGGGGATCTTGAAAATGTAGAGAACCACTTCCACGAAAATATTGTATTTATAGAAATGTATATATACAGAATAAAAAACATATACTGTAGGTCCATAAAAGGAAATCATGCTTGAGCCAGGGTGTATCGCGTTAATTAATAGAGTTGAAAATTTTCACAATTTATTTGGGGCCTTCCTTGGTTAATAACACTTTTCATAAAAAGTAGAAACCACGAAGTTAAGAACCTCCTCATTTTTAAAGTCGGTTAAAAAATCGAGACCTTTATACACACACACACACACGCACACACACATATATATATACATATATAAATAAATATAAAATAAACAATATAACCTAATATTTTATATTGTTTTCAGATTATATAAAGTTTTTTTTTATATAAAGTTATACAACAAAATTATTTCCACAGATAATTACAAAAACCGAATTCAAGGGTCATTTCGGGAACATGTTTTTTTCCGTTATTTTGCTTAAAAAAAACAAACTACTGAACCGATTTTTCTGAAAATTTAAAGGGATCATTTTGGAACTATACCCTTTCAGATAATATATTTTTAAAATCTGTTCATAAAAGGCGAAAATACGCGCGCACATACATCCCAAAAAATAGAAACATCCTCCATTTTGAAGTCGGTTAAGAAATCTTAACGTCTGTACTGTTAGGAATATGTATTCAACTTGAATAATAAATAACGTGTCCATTTTGTAGCGGGTTATGTATGCAGAATACAGATAACCTTTTTGCAAAAGAACACGTGCATTCATAATTATGAATATAATCTTAAGACATTTAAAATAATACTCAAGAGACACTTATTACAACAGCTATGCGATTGGTTTAGTATACGTATTTTCAAAGCATATGCCTATTTAATTTGCTAGTGTATTCGAAGCGCAAACGATTAGAATAAAAAGGTAATAAAAAAGTAAGAAAAAAACTGATAATTATTCGTATTACGTTAACACGCATAGTTGACATGCTCAGACACTTCACGTAAGAAAATAATAATAACCTGTTTTATTAAATTTATTATATATTTTTTTCTTTTTTCAAATTCCTACCATTAGTTCCTACTCATTCAACCACTTTTTAAGCCGTGGTAGCTCAGTGTTCAGGCGCTCGCCTTCAATTCTATTCACTCGAGGCGAACCTGAGTTCGATCCCCGGCGCCGGCACCAATGAAATTGTTAATTTTCTAATTGCAATTTTAAGTGCTGATTTACCACGTGCTCTGCGGAGAAGGAATACATCGCAAGGAAACCTGCATATCTAAGAAATAATATTTGTGAGATATGGTGAAGGTGAAGTCGCAGTTGAGCCGCGTGGTGGACTATGCAGTCTGTCTAGAGGAGGGCTTTGCCCAGCAGTGGGGCAATTTAAAAATAGGCTGTAACTTTACTAGGGATATTATTTTATATCAAACGATGCACACACAGGATACATATCTAAAATGTTCTTTCTTAATTACTGTAACAGTTATCTCAAAGTTAAATTTTCTCCCTGAACCTAGTGTGTACCAATAACCATTGGCGAGTCCAATTTGCACATGTCCAGTTTTCTACGCTAAAGTTGCATTTATATAAATTATTTTTTTATACAAATTTTAGGCGTTTGAAGTGGGTGTTATTGTTTTTTAGGGTTCCGTACCTCAAAAGGAAAAAACGGAACCCCTATAGGATCACTTTGTTGTCTGTCAATTCTTGACAGACATTCAAGAACATTTTTCTCAGTAACGCGTGAAGGTATAGAGTTGAAATTCATACAAAATACTCAATTTTACTGTCACTTAAGAGTTGTGAAAAAAATCAAACTTCTGAGCCAACGCAATCATCTTTTGATTGCGTTGGTTTAGAAGTTTGATTTTTGAAACAGCAATTTAAGCCGCATATTTTGAAACTCGAAACTACTCGTAAGGGAATCAAAACCTACGTGATATTTCCCGTAAAATCAGAATCTTGAAATTTCTTAAAAAGCAACGTCTCACAGCACAGATAAATGCAATCGAAAGAAACAGCATTTTCAGCTGCACATTTTGAAACTCGCATCAACTCGCAAGGGCATCAAAAACTAAAAGACACTTCTTGACATAGAACTTAAAAACTTCGGTAAGAAGCAATAGCTTACAGCACAGGTAACAAAAAAAAAATAGAAACCTTAAAATTTTAATTAGTTAACCCATCAAAAAAATGTGATTATGAGCATAATTGTAGTTAGACTTATCTCTCTCTATGTATGGGGAGGGGAAAACATTTTTCAAAAAGCAAATAATACGAACTAAACGTCATTCAAACTGTATGTTTTGGTAAATGAAGCTGTATAACCAAAATGCGTTTATTATATTTCTTATTGTTGGTTTTGGTTATTAGTAACTGATTTCAAAAAGGGAGTAGGGTTCTCGATTAGAATGTTTCTATATTTTTTTATGTATGTTCGCGCGTATCTACGTCCTTTATGAACCGATTTTAAAAATTCTTCTAATCTCTGATATCCATTTTGGATGAATAACCCCGTATTCAAACTTATGAAACTTATGAACAAATTAACTAAATAACAAATTAACAAAGAACAAAACAATAACGAAACAATTAACAAACGCATTATGAATGTTTTCTGAAAAAAACATTCGAGTTCGGGAAACAGCACGAGAGACTCACAAATAGCAATAAAATGGCCGCTCGACAAATGTTTCGCACCTCCGCTGTGTTCTCCGTATCATAAAATTATCTACCAAATTAAAGTTACCGTTTTGTTTAAACTATTCTAAAAATTGTATTATACCAATATAAATATTTTTATATGCAAAATATTCTATATTTAAAAGTAGTAAGTATTTTAACTAATTTTATTGCGTATAATAAAAAACTTTTATAGTGTATATTTTTGCACAGGTAACCTCAATGTTTACATTTTGGTCGGCTACTTACGGGACAAGGTATAAACTAGGCATGGGCCATTTCGGTGATTTTCCAATCGCTATCGGTTATATAACGTTTATATTGTAGGCAACGATAGCGTTATATAACCGATAGCAAGTGAAAACACAGTGAAACGGCCCATGCCTAGTATAAACTAGATGACATCATGGACAAAACTTATTTCAAAAATTGACTTTGTCAAACAAACTCTTTGTGAGACAAAAGACTTTCTGACACACCGGCAGAAGCCCCTGTAGCTCTGATATTAATCACATTAAAGTCGAGAATGACTCACCGGCATGATTCATTCAGTGACAGTACGATGTTTATATAACAAACGAATCCGTCATTCGGTCTCGGAAGGCGTTTATGGGTTTTGCCACGCTTCCTCGTCGAAAACCTTGACTTAGTGAAGTTTACAGCGATATTGGCGTTTAAACATATATTTGTTTTTAATCTTCGTATCATCTGCCTACTCGTACTATGCTATTTAACTAAGAATGTGCATGACTATGACTTCAAAATTAAAAATTACTATATTTTTCAAAAAGACAGCTATGACTCGACAATATAGCAAGGGGTCATGCACATTCTTTGTCGACCGGCACTATATTTATACAAAATAAAATAGTGCTTCGACAGTCTGGCTATAATTGAAAACTCCTGAACAGATTAGTTTATTCTTGTGTTATAATGTTAGTGGTTGTTAGGAGTAGGTTCATGTAACAACAAATCTAGAAGAAGCCACGGGATAAGTAATCTAATAAAATATTATTTCTTCTTCTTTTTTATATTATACTGGACTCCATCGTTTTATTGGTGGTTTTGCCAACGACAAGGTTGAAGTTATATGATTTAAGTAAGTGAAGGAAAAATAAGTAAATAATAAATCTCCTTCAGTGAGACTGTCTATGTGAAATTTCACAAATGGGCAGTAGCCAATGATTTTAGGTGAAACCGCTGAAAAAGTTAACACAATTGTTAGAATGTTACACAAAGATTAGAATAAAATATAAAATACTTCGGGACTTATACATTATGTTATTAGCAGTTAAAATTTGTATAAAACCTTAACAAATGGTGTATGAGCCAAAGTTAGTAAGAATGGTATATTAATCTGTCTGGGAATCTGGACTGGCAGTATGTGATATAATATTGTTTATGTCATGTGTCGTTATGTGACGATTAGTTGGGGTGCATTTAGACCAAAAGAACACAAAGCTAGAGTTAAAACAAGATTATTCTTCCTTGATCTTTTAGTGTAAATGAAAGCCCGTTCTCATTCAATGCGCGTTTAAACTAAACGATAGACCTAGAGCTAAAACAAGAGCATTCATATAGATGTTTTGATAAGTCGAACGAATGCATGTTACGTTCTGTGGTCGTTATGTCGGACTCTGACAGAAATATTATGATTTCGAATGTTGCATTCATTATTTTATCTTAAATACTGAAAAAGAAAGGAAGAAAAATTACAGTATATTTGCAATTTCATTCCAAGCAATTTGTTTCCGAGGTTTTTTTTAAATTTCCAGAATTTAGATTTTTTTTGAAGAGACCGCTCCGGGGAGCGAACAAGTCAGCTCTATGGAACTGTTCGTGCGCTCTAGCGCCATTCAGCGAGCGAGCATTCTTAGAATATTCCATAGAATCTTTGCGAAAGCAGACAGAACAGCAGAGAATGTTCTGCATCTGTTTAAACTAAAAGATTTTGATACGAGTGGGAATAGAATGAGCATTTGCTCATTTGATTTAAATGGACCCTCACACAATTCTGTTCTATATGTTGCCTTGACAACGAAAGACATTTTTATGCTGGTGATATGGGCAACAGTTTGTACATGTAAAAGAGTAATTCTTGCATATGAGTATAGAGATCAAGTTGATCTTAAAATTGTATTTACGAATACGACGAAAACCTAGGATTAAAGGTTTAAAGTTTTATACATGGATATGTCAAGGAATTGATTTCGAAAAAAATTATAAGCAATGTGCAATAAAACCGCGGGAAGCAGTTATTTACTAGTTAATATACAATACATAGGCTGCACTGAAAGTTTTAAAAATGGAATATTTCCACTGTTCCTGTCATGTTAAAATCTTTTTAATTGAAAACTCCTTGGTTTTAAAAATCGAATACC
>JAOCPS010000014.1:1397939-1411575 GCA_025505425.1 Graphium colonna
CATCAGGTGAACCGTCAGCTCGTTTGTCTTCCTTTCCATAAAAAAAAAAAAAAAATTAAATATATTGTATTCTTACAGAGTTACTGTAGCTGCCTCCCAACTTAAGTAAGATGATTAAAGCGGGGGCTTCTTCATTGTTTTTATATGAAAAGAAAGACTAAAAAGCAGACGGTTCACCTGATATTAAGCGATCCCGTCACTCATAGATACATTCAAAATCCCGAGAGTTGAAAGTACGTTGTCACGTTGGAAAATTCGATAAAATAGGTTAATTGAGCAGTAGGAGTCGGGAACAAGAATGTACAGATCGGCCATCGGGCAACCAGTCATGCATAGATTATTTTAAGTCAAATTTGTGAAGGGAGGTGGTACTTCGCCAAGGGAGCACAGCCTTAGAAGTAAAGCAAGAGCTGTGAAAATATGTTTTGCTCTACCACCTATGTATGTTGTACAAGCTTTTGTAATGTTATTATATTGGATTGTAATCAATATGGGCGTTTATAGACGGGGCCGTTTCCACACGGGGATGGTCTAGTGCCCACTCTGGAAAATAACCTTAGGTACGCCCATTGCCATTCAATTTATACGTATTTTATAAGTTAAGAAAAAAAATCACTAATTAGTAAGTAAAATTAACTTGCAAGAATATGAAAGATATTACGCCTAAGGAGCAGAAAAGTGATACAAAGATAGTCGTATTGGAACGCGGTCTCATGACCTTTGTACGTTTTTAGGGTGGGTCATAGGCGATATATAAAAATTGTCCACCTTCCTGATTACATCCTCGTTAATAAATTGTATGTTATATTCTAGCCAAATAAAATAACAGTATTGAAATGTATTTTAAATATAATATTTTAACAAAATATGAGAATTAACGAGACAGTGTTGGATATAAAATTATTTAATTATTTATAACACAATAATTTGTCTGTATCTCATTGGTGGCATAAAAAACCCATAAAAAACTGTTGTTATTTTTAGCGAATAGTAGTCAATGTTTCTTTTTTTGAAATATTTGAAACGGCACCAAATTTACTTAAGCCAAGTAATAATTATTGCATGGGGAACCCGAAGAATGCAATGCGATTCCAGCTTTGAAATTCGCATTCGCGAAAGAATTGCATATAAAGCAACGACTGGTGCAAGAGCAGTACAGTGAAGCCGTGAATTTCACGGCTTACAAAACCCAAAAAAAGTTTCCAAAACTTTTTTTTTTTAAATTATAATATACAGTTAAAGTCAAGGGTAAGTTTTGTTCTTACTTTATTGAAATTGATTATAATTTGTGTTCTTTGAATTTCTTATTAATTTTACACGATTAAATAAATATCAAAACATTAACAACTTTTTATAATAATAATAATAATAATAATGATTTATTTGCGAAACATAGGTACATTATAAGGTGTTATTGGTTACAGTGGTAAGTATCACTACATTCTATCCATTTTACAGGATGTGCAAAAGTTTACGCTCGCTAAAAGGTCGTCAATTATTAAAATAGCAATAAATTTAGCATGAATGGAAAGAAAAATTTTGAATGCGTATATGTTGTATTAACACTATTATTTATTTTGAGCGGTTAATTTTATTTCACATAAACAATTTTTATTATTTTCCAATAAAAGAATAAAAAACAAAAACCTATAAAATACGTCTAAAACCTATATTACTGACACTGACTTTTTACATATTAATTTTATTTCTAAATAAATTATACTTATTTTGAATCGACGGCAACGTATATGCGCAATTTCACGATGATTGGAAAGGAAGCTAAAACGTAAAGGCTTTATAATGAAAGAGATAAACCAACGGGTACCATTTTAAAATTAACATTTTCTTTTTTCTCCTTTTACATCAAAACCTATGTGTTTCTCTTGAATTTAATTTTAATATATGTGCTAAATATAACTTATACAACAATAAGTGTTGTTTATTTGAAATTAAGGAATTTTACGGATTTTATCGGGTTTATTTTTAATTTTATCACCTGACGTTTCGAACTCTTTACAGCGTTCATGGTCACGTGTGGTCATGGACTGAGGGGTTTGATGAACCATAAAATCCGTGAAGTCATTTAATTCAAAATTCGCGTAAGTCTTGGAAATAAAACTGTTGTTTACTTAAAAATACGTAACAATTTTTAAAGCTTACGCGAATATTTAACTTATCACGTTATACTGCTACGCATTGGACCAAAATTAATTTTCAAGTTGAAAGTATACAGGATTAACACGTGCCATTAGGACGTCAAATATTTTAGTCCTACTCGTGATCATGAATCCTGCAAAGTATCCGAAACGTTGGGTGATGTAAAACATTAAAAATAATCCGAAATAAAATATATTTCGGTTTATTTTTAATGTTTATATTTGAGGATCATATATGAACAATAAAAATATTATTAAAAATAAATATTGATTTACCACTGAGTAAACATAATCTAAAGTGAAAAAAAAATATTACACATTTTTAAATAATACAACTTTACGGATTTTCCGTAAAGTTGTATTATTTAAAAAAATATTACGTAATTCAAGCTCATGCAAGGCGTGGCTGGAGCAAGGGGGTCGACGGCCTCGCACGTACCAGCTGATCACAGCCGCCACACTTCATTAATTTATTGAAAAGTTTGGGCTAAAAATGTGCTCCTAATTTTATTACATAAATATGATGAATTGTGATTCGAATGGTCTCCTTTAATATCGTTGATGACTCGCCAATCACCCTGTGTATTTATTAGTATTTGTTATAAAAATGCCTATACCAATAAATATATATTTTAACTCTTTGGAAATATCTACAACGAAATATTAAATTACCTTGAAATTCTGTAGATATGTTGATTTATTGTAAGATATGATATATGTATTTATTTCAAATATTTTTTTCTAGACTGCAAAATGACCGACGCAAAGAGGAATCTACTTCTATTCTTCGATCGGCCCACCGAACCATGCTTTATGCAAAAAGGTGAAGAAAAGGCAGTCTTTGATGTGCCTCAGCACTTTTATGTAAGTTTTTCTAAGTTTCTTTCGCTGCCGATATCATTTTATTTGTTTATTGTACGTATTAACTGCTTGATCGCGAAATGTAGGTAGTCTATATTATTTCGTTCTGCAGTTAATTTATCTCTGTAGGCTGTGTTTTAATTGTGACTGTCTATACTAAGGTTTTCAACAAGTTTAAAATAGTTTTATTAGAACGTCAAAGATCTGATTTAGTATTAAAATATCCAATTAGAAATCTTGTGGTCAAGTTGAACAGTTTTCTAAGCCGATCCTGAAACATATGGCCTACTTTTACATGATCTGTGGATAAACTTTTAATTTTTATTCAAATCTGACGAAAGTTGTTGTTTGAAAGAGTGAGAATATACTTTTTTATAGAAGAAGGTTGGCAAGTAAGACACCGATTTATCTTATGTTAAGTGACACCGTCGCCCATGTGAACATACAACATCCGATCTGTGGCTAGTGTTTTAAGGTCGATTTACATACATAAATTTAACAAACATCCAGATCCGAAACACTTACCTGTAGTCATCATAAAAAGAATGGTTCCGAGTGGGAATCGAACCTACGACTAGGCCAAGGGCTTCACCATTGCGGCTCGTGGGTTCGGCAGGGTAACTGCGTCAACTAGTCTTTCAAAGCTTTTGATGAAGCTTGAAGTTAATGGGGTCAGCTTCTAATCCATCTAAATATTACCTGATTTTTAGTTTTTTCGAATGGCATCTGATCTTCGATATATACTGAATTTGAAGGATGTCAAAGATCCTCTTGATAACCGGGATTACATGCCCATCCTACGCATGGATCATCTTTCTTTTCAGGCAATCGGGTGATCAGCCCGCATTGCCCTGATCGAACCCCATGAGGTTCGAACCCTCGACCTCCCGTTTTTAAGCTAGCGCCCATTCTACTAGGCTACACAGGTGGTAAAGCTTTTTATTTGTGTATTTTTAGTAGTTACTTATTTCCCTGGCAGGAAAAGCAATTAATACTTATTAATAATTTCGCAGCCGGAAAAGTACAAGCCCCTGAGCAATACGCTGTCCAATAGATTCGGTAGTGATGCCACTCGGACTATTCCCGTCAGGAACATTGCTCTGCCAAACTTGGATCTGCCAATGCAATTGCCGTACAACGATCAGTTCTCGCTCTTCGTGCCAAAACATCGCACGATGGCCGGCAAGCTGATCGACATTTTCATGGGTATATACATTCAACTAGAACTAAGGTTTATTTATTTATTAATTTAAACTCCATTCAGATCACAGTACAACAGTGGACTTATTGCCGAAGGCATTGTCTACCAATCAGGTAAGATTAGGTAGGTGCACAGAAATAAGTTAAAGAAAACAGTGATATTATTAATAGAAGAATTATAATATAAAATAAATTTTGAAGTAAAGACGTTGAAATAACCCTAGTTTATTTTATTTTAAATTAAAATTAGAGAAATTTAAGAGAGAAAAAAATTGTGTTTACTGTTTCGCTTGCAGCAATTTGTCACCAACTATCGTCTTTATTATAGATTATTTAAAAAAAAATCACTTATTATTGTTTGTATTTTTACAAGATTTTGTTTAATTACAGTCAGTTTGTATGTTTTGCTCAAATTTTAGATCTGTATTTTAAATTAGTTAGTAAATTAGTTATCTATAACCGATTTAAATAAAGATTTGTATAGAGCTTTAGTTTCGATGATAATGCCCGGGTTTATATGCTTATAACATGAACAACAAATTACTGATTTTATTGGCGATATAATTACGAAAAAATAATAAAATAAGTTTTTAAAAATATTTTCAAAATTAAATTATGTCGCATCTCTCTTCCGATATCATGTTGAAATTAATTGAAATCTTTTATGTATGGTGTGACTTAATAGTGAATGAGTGTCCAGGACGTATTTGTATATTCCACAGAAACAGTACCGTTTTCATTTTCTATATCCTATTTTCGTTTTATATCCGTAAGTAAAGATGTAAGTTCTTCACTAGAAAATGGAAACGGTGGGTTCCATATGCAGGATCGACATGTCAGAATGTATGAATGTTAGAATAAAATTTTTCATTATTGGGTAATATTAAGAGAGATGAGATTTCTTTGTTGTTAAAAGTTATCTTTTCGGTTGTTTAGGCATGCGAGACGTCGAAGATCTGTTGTCGGTTTGCTCTTACTGCCAGCTTCGCATCAACCCCTACATGTTCAACTATTGCCTCTCCGTCGCTATCCTGCACAGGTACACATTTTTTGAGCATTATTTCGCTAAAATACGACATAAATTAAAATTATATACTGGCACATTTTTTTTATAATTTGATTCCTATGGCAAGTCTTAGCTAAATTCAAAACTGGATATTCAAAGAAATGGAGATGGATAGAAACTTATAACAAAGCTCGATGCGGGTAAAAAAATATGTATATATTTTTTATAAGTTTTTCTTGTTAAAATGGTAGACCATAAAAACAAATGAGCTGCAAATATTTCTCAAAAAAATATAATTGTACTCTGAGTCCCTGCCTTTTCTAGACCCGATACGAAAGGCATGAGCATCCCGACAATAACGGAGACCTTCCCCGACAAATTCATGGACCCTAAGGTATTCCGACGAGCCCGTGAGGTCAGTACCGTGGTGACTTCGGGCCCCAGGGTAAGTCAATCATACATCCGTTTAAATTCTTATACCATTTACACCATATAGAACGACTTTACATATGTAATGGTTATCAAAAGACAACAAAATGCATTGTCCAAATTGTAAGAAATCTGGTGTTTATACCTCCGACCGTATTATCCAATGAATTGGCTGTATTCTTTTCTTTATTTAGAAGGTATCGATGCATGCATTTTTCATTGAACATTGCAGAGCATTTTCAAACTATACGTGATATTTCTTTCTTTCTCTTTTTCGCGATTCTAATTATGGTACGCGGTTCATTACGAACACTCTCTAAAACTAACTCTTACATTTCAAACTTTGACTACTTTTATTATCAGTGACAAAGAAGAGGATAACATTTTACACCGCGACGTAATACATTAGGCGAAATACAAAAACAAGACTAGTTTTTCACGAGCACGCCATCTTAGCTCTCTCTTACGTTTTATAGATGCCTGTTGTGATCCCACAAAACTATACTGCGTCGGACGCAGAGCCGGAACAGCGAATTGCGTACTTCCGGGAGGATATTGGCATCAACCTGCATCATTGGCATTGGCATCTGGTTTACCCGTTCGACTCAGCTGATCGCGCGATCGTCGCCAAAGATCGTAGAGGAGAGCTGCTGTACTACATGCATCAGCAGATCATTGCCAGGTTCATAAATTTTATATTTAATGATTTCATGGTATTAAGGTATAGCGAAGGTATACCTTGCATTCATTGTCTCGTTGCGTCATCGTCATTCATCGCCTTGCTTCGAGAAGGAGGTTTTCATACAAAAAAGTGTAACATAAAGTACGCTTGGTTAGTGAGATTGCTGTGGTTTTCGTTTTAAACGCCTTTTCTATTTCTATTTAACATATATACACATCCCCTTGTACCCAGTAGCCTTTTCTCCAAAACCATAGGATGTCATGGATTCGATCCAAATAATACAGAGCATTTTAAACTCTCTGTGGTTAAGGCAATATGGTTATGTTTAAGGGCCTATTTATGATTGACCATAATAGTCAATGATTTACGAGTTTTAAAAACTTTCTATTTCTCCTTCTGCTGATAAGTTTTTCGTAATTGTCACATAAATCAGTAAATTCTCACAAGTATTATCATTGCAGATACAACATCGAGCGATTCTGCAACAACTTGAGTCGCGTCGTACCTTTCGGTCCCAACTTGAGAGAGCCTATCACTGAAGCTTATTTCCCTAAACTGGATTCACAAGTCGCTAGCCGCTCTTGGCCTCCGAGGTACAAAAGTCCATTTTACTTTAATATATTTCTTAAATACATGTGCAGATACACTTCTATCATAAAATTTGAAACACTCCCCTAATATTTTTGTTGTAATCTTAGATTTGCTAATTCAACACTTCAAGACTTGGACAGACCTGTTGACTTGATCAAGAGTGATGTACATGACATGGAGAGATGGGTGGGATACATTCTTGAGGCTATTGAAAGTAACTCCATTGTTCTGGTAAGAGCTTATTCATTTAAAGCACATATATTTAATGGTTTTTTAAAAGGCCAATGTCCTTGTCGAATTTTGGTCAGAGATGCCAACCAAAAACAAATTAGCAAAATGCGATAGAGATATCATTGTGTATCAGTGTGCGCATAGACAAGGATTCATTTACAGTAGATCTAACAGGAATACCAGCACATCAGATCAGGTCAGATATATATAAGAAGCAGACTGGTTAGGCAATCGGGTGATCCGCTCGCAATGCCTCTTGTTTGTAAAGCAAGTGCCCATTCGACTAGGCTACAGACTAGATCATGATGGATAATTCAGAATTGAAAAAGGAAAGCATTAGCAAAAGAAGAGCTGGTCAAGCAGACTTATAATTGTAGCAAAAGCTGTTTATAATTCATTAGGTACTCCCAACTAGAAATGGAAAAAGTAATAAACGAATATATTAGGCAGCACCAAGTTTTATATCTCCATGGGATTTGAAACCATGGGGTAGGAACGTACTAAGTCTAATATTGAAGTAATCAAGCCAATAATCAATTAATTGTTTTTCAGCCAAATGGTCGCCGAGCTCCGCTAGACGAGGAAACTGGTATCGATGTCCTTGGCAATCTGATGGAGTCATCCATCATCAGCCCCAATCGCAGTTATTACGGTGACCTACATAATATGGGCCACATCTTCATGTCATACGCTCACGACCCTGATCATCGTCATTTGGTAACTGTTGATTGCGTCATCATTATATTAATACAGCAAAAATCTTTCAGTCTTTTAACGCAAATTGAGCAAATTGCAATAGCATGAAATGGTGTGTAGTTTGTAATTTGTATATAAGAGGAGTTAAATTTTAGACATATAACAGATATTTTTATATAGTCTGTATTAAAATACATTAAATTATAACACAAACTACTATGCCATTTCATATATCACAATAGTAAAATAAACACTCGAGGTAGTAGATAAGAGTATCTAAGGATAATTTTTTATTATTTTATTTCCTTACTAAATGCTTTTGGTTGAACAGGAGTCATTTGGCGTAATGGGTGACCCAGCAACCACAATGCGTGACCCGTTGTTCTATCGCTGGCACGGATTTGTTGATGACGTTTTCGTTCTGTACAAGAACAAGCTGGCTCCTTATGGCAACGACAAGGTACACAAACTATAAAAAAGAATCTTCAAATCTCGTAACGATCTAAATATACAATTTTTAAACATAATTATATTACTCAAAAAAGCTAAAGTTAGCTCGCAGATATAAGTTATGAATATTATATTTGATGCTGATCTGTTCATCTTTAATTAATTTGACATGGACGACTAACAGGCGTGTTCTGACACAAGTCTGCGCAATTTTTATACTGGCCTTGTATGTTACGCTGCTACCTTTCCAGTCACGCAGGCCTATTAATGCACTTAGAGTTGTTCGTATGATATAGTATTCTTTACAACCACCTATATAAAATAATATCTATCTCGCAGTTGGATTTCCCTGGAATACGAGTTAATTCTATCAGCGTGGAAGGAAAGGCCGGAAAGAACACCTTTGCCACACAGTGGGAACAGAGCTTGGTGAACCTTGGAAGGGGCTTGGACTTCATGCCTCGTGGCAGCGTGTTGGCACGCTTCACTCATTTGCAGCACGATGAATATGATTACGTGTACGTATAGAAGAAGTGACGCTTCTGGTGGTCAGGAAAGATAATGGATGATTTTATACCATTCCATTGCATGTGACTTCACTAATGTTGTTGAAGTACGGCTACCTTCGGGTTGATAAAAAATTAGCATTTTTTCGTTTATTTACTATAACTTTAAAAGAAACATTAACAATGAGAAGATACATTAAGGCTAGTATAATAAAAATGAATTCTATTAAAATATCAAAAACTAGTAATAATGACGTTTTAGATAGAAAATTTTTCTAATCGTAGTTTAAGTCTATAAATATGTAACTCATTTATCTCATGATTTTTTAAATAAATAATGACTTATATCGATCTCCTCTACAGAATCAATGTGGACAACAACACTGGCGCAAATGCAATGGGAACTGTACGCATATTCATAGCCCCTGTAGCTGACGAGAAGGGCAATGCATTCGATTTCAATGAACAGAGAAAACTCATGATTGAGCTGGACAAATTTTCACAACAACGTCAGTTTTCATTTATCTCTTCATCATATAACATGATATTTTCAGGCAATTTAATACAGAATTTTGGTTTAAATATTTATAAACTACATGTGATAGTTTCAAGTTGCCGCTTATACTAAACTCCTTAACCCTCTTGACTGTGCTGAGATGGTATGATTAAGGCTCCTTGCTTATTAATATTGACAGATTTTTTATGTTTCTGACAATTGGATCTATACTTTACAAATCATGATAACTAACAACTCAAAAATGGTAAAGTGCGAGTAAATAACTAGTCACATTATGACGAGATTTGAAGAATGAGATAGCAACTGTATTTTAATTCTAAATAAAAGTTACCCAGCAAGGAGATCCTTTATCTGATGTTAAGTGATAACCTTCACCTATCGTTGACGCCTTCGGAGAGAATATGTCATTGGGTAAGGGATTGAAAATATTTAATTTCGGTGCTTTGATTATATTATTCTTTACCGACACAGTGTTCAGCTTCTTAATTTTTTGATATTCTCATTTCTATATAAAACCATATTTCTGGTTTGATCAATCTTCGATGGAATTGACTCTTAACTTGACCCTTTTCTAGTGCGTCCTGGCAAAAACACCTTCCGCCGCAGAAGTGTGGACTCATCCGTCACTATACCGTATGAGCGCACCTTCATGGATCAGAATACTCGTCCTGGTGATCCAGGTTCGGCTACTGCAGCAGAGTTCGACTTCTGCGGCTGCGGGTGGCCACACCACATGCTACTCCCCAAGGGAACTAAGAACGGATACCCTATGGTACTCTTCGTGATGGTGTCCAACTGGGCTGACGACAGCGTAAGTTTTACATTCAATTAACCAAACTTGACTACGCTTCGTCGCTCTCGATACTGCTAGAAGGATCAAATGCGTGGGAGTTGCGTCCTGAAATCCATTGAACTAAAGTGTCACTATGAAATGCGATTTTTGTAACGATGTTGTTATGGAAACATAAATTTAACCATATACATATCTTTGAAACCGAGCTTCATATAACGATAACATGTGTTCAGATTGTGAATACATTTTTATGCACAAATAGTTTTCAAATTAGAATAATTTATCAAATCAAAAATTTATCTTGTAAATTATTTTAATTTTATTTTCACACAAATGCACTCAGAGCAACTACCATTAATAAGTCATTTTGTTTTGAAGTTTAGTGAGTGTAACGAACAGATGTTAATGATTATATCTAAGAAAGAAGATAGGCTGATCACGCAGTATATATTGGATGGTCCTCCATTTCTTGAATATTTATTTCAAGATTCTATCCCTTTTTAATAGATCCAACAAGACCTCGTCGGCTCGTGCAACGACGCTGCATCCTATTGCGGTTTGCGCGACCGCAAGTACCCCGACCGTCGAGCGATGGGCTTCCCCTTCGACCGTCCGATAAAGCCTAACGTGAGGACTGTTGGTGATTTCCTGACGCCCAATATGGCCGTCGCTGATTGCAAAATCCGCTTTACGGACGCCGTTAGGATGAGGGGACAGCAGTAGTTCCATGACACGCTGTTAACGATTTTGATATTGATGTAGTTATTTATATATTTTTGGCTTGCAAACCAATTTGGAGATTATTTTTTAAAATTTTCTAAAGTATCAAAACTAACTCTCCTTTAGATGAGATATCGGTCATCTTTTTTAACCCAGTGTAGTTTCTATGATAGTTGTTGAGGAAAACTACAATAAATAGCTAATACTTATCTTAATTGCGAATATCAAATGAAAAATAAGTTTGTACCCTTACAAAGTAAATTATTATTCGTGTTGTTAGCCATGATGAATGCTTATAAATCTATCTCTCATGATCTGCTATATGAGTTGTGTAAAACTATGTTGATATCAAATTCAGTTAACTGTGTAAGTATAATTTGCCACGTAATGGATATAAGGTACTTCTGCTTTTAATGACAACTGGCTATGAAAACTGGACTTTACTTACAATAATATGTTAAATTAGATTTAGTGGGTCAATATTATAGTTCTGTTAATATATGTAAATATACTTAAGCTTTATTTGTAACATCGAAATCTATAAGACTGAATATATCAAACCATTCACAAAAATGTGTTTTATTTGATAGCCATTTATTGCATTAGGACTACAATAATATGTGATCGTAAAACCTAGAAGTGATATTTAAACACAAAAAATAGTAAATATATTAATATCAATTAAAAATTTGTGTCAACCAAAAAAGTATATGATATATAAATTAAACAACTTTACGGATTTTACGAACAAAAAAATGTATGATATATAAGTTGAATTTTATAGAAAATTCAATGATATGGGCTTTGGCACCACCTCGTCGTATAAGTATGCAGGATAAACAGCAAGAAATAGCTAAAAAAAAGAGCGAAGGCCGAAGAATTACAATCACGACCAATCACCTAAACTAAACAGTCCAATAATCATAATTCTATTTCTTGATTCATTTTCAAAAGCTCAAATTGCATGTAATTTTATAATATTACAGTTTACTGATGCATTTCCAACTCCGTCCGTCCGTGTACCATAGTTCCATTAGTTCAACAATCAAACCGAAATAAAAAGGAAATCGCTAATTCACATCCTTTAATAAAACTAACAAATATTATATTAAGAATATTTTATTATTAAATCTTCTATTGGTTGTCGTGATGACGGCTTGTAATTATTTATAATATCTGCGAAAATAAGCTTTAGTTATAGCATTGTTGTGTTCCAATTTTTATTATAATTATATTTTGTGGTTAAGCGCGGATCCAAACGATTCGCTACGGGTCCGTGCAGGATGGGTGATAAACGCTATACTAATGAAAACAGAGTAGAATCTTTAGTAAGTATTGAACGTAAAAATAATAATAAAATAGATGAAGATGTGAAATCCCTGGATATGGAACAAAACAGAAAGCGTACCAGATCGATTGAAAGGAGGGAGTCATCAGAAGAGGGATGGAATATTGCGTCGCGGGCACGTAAATCAATACGGAGAGCTAGTGAAATTTTAGAGGAGAAATTAGATATTTGTGTAAAAACAAAAGCCAGCTTACTTAACAGTTTAGCATTGCTAGATTGTTTAAAGAGGACAACACTAAAGGAATCATCTGAGTAAGGTATATTAACAGTAACATTTGACAAAAAAATGTGCCGAGGTATTCATCAAGTGCAACTTATTTAAGAATATGGGCTGTAGATGCTATAAAATTTCTAAAGTTGATGTGTCGTATGGTTGGTGTCATTAGGAACATTGATTTAGAGGTTAGTGAAATAGATATTTTAAATAAACTGACATGTGGAAGCGAAATAGTTACCGTAAAGTAAATAAAAGAAATAATGAAGGTTAATCACCGTGGATCAAATATGAAACTATAAGATTAGGCTTCAGAGGAGATTCTTTACTATCTAATGTCTTTATCTATAGTTTGCGTGTAAAAATTGTGTCCTATTTTTTAAAAAGAAAGGAAGCTAACATAAATTATATCAAAATACAATTGTACATACTGTAAAGCATTCACTATTTATGGAACATATTCACAATTAATAGAAAAGACTGCTTCTCCTGTAAGTTAAGTTTAAATGATAAATTTCCAACTCTGCCATCACAACAGCAGGATAAAAGTTCTTGTCAAGCGATGATATATGTAGATAGATGGGAGTAGCAAGCCGCTTATGTCACATTTCTTTTAAAAACTTAATAGAGATACTAATTATAGTAATAAAAAGAAGCAATGTCGTCCTTCTCCTTCTTATTTTGAAATGCTGTGGCTGCCGACTAATTGGATTTGTGACTCAGACACCGAAGAAAAGCAGTCAGAACAGGTTATGGACAACGACCCGGGGAAAAAATCTATTGTCAAGGGCTTAAGTTTCTTCCCTTTACTTGCTAAGCTATATGAAACGATTATATCAACTGATCTTTTAGAGATCATGAAAGGTAATTCGGCTAAGCAATTTTTTACTATTTTTCTATAACGATGAATAGTCAAGCAGTAAATATCAATATAAATATCATACAAAAATATTGCAAAACTTTGAGACGGGAAGTATTATCTTTAGAATTTATATCATCACAAGAGAAAATTCATGTAGCCGCTTTAAGCGAAACCTGGCTTAAGCCTGGTTCATTGTTTAGAGTAAATAACTACCTAATTCATTGATTAGATAGCTGTGACGCGTATGGAAGTGTTGCGATTCTGGTACAAAGATCCATTAAAAGCTACATTTGCAACTCCCGAAGCCAGTATACAGATATCGAATTATTACACATTAAGGTAATAAATTGTCAGCATACTGAGAACACAATATC
>JAOCPS010000014.1:1417278-1427892 GCA_025505425.1 Graphium colonna
CGCCATTATTGAGTTGTTGCTTGATAAAACAAGGATAAAGGATCCTGTTCATCTATATAAATATAACTAGGTATTAACGTTTAGTCTGCTACTCTTTATACTTCTGTGGCAGGTCCAAACATGAAAATATCAACGCGCCGCAAGATGAAACGCGGCAATAATTTGCGCACCGCCTCATATCAAAACAAATGAAAATCGGTCCTGGCGGATATATGCCATGTCGATAACCAGTTTTTTGCTGATCGTGAGTGCTAGAATTATTTTACGTACTATAATATAAAACCTCCATGCGCTGCACGACCTACCCCATTCGACAGATGCCCACATAGTTTTTTATTTGTTGAAATATGTAATTGTACATGTACATATCAGCTTTCAAAAGCGGTTTGTCGTTCTTTGTGATACTATTTAAAAATCGGTATCTTTTGTAACTTTTGCTTCATAGGCTATTCTTTTTATTAAATAATTTTAAATAAAGTGCTATTTGAATAACTTAGTACATAAATATTTATTCATACAAATACTTTAGTACAACTTTATTATTAAATTTAAAAAAATCTAAATTTAAATAATTAAAGTTGAAACTTTTTTGTCTACATTATAGATAATAATAAAGCGGCGTCGCCAAACTCTATTTGTTGTCTGTGGTATTTTGCCTTTTTACATTACTGAGTAGACGCCATTATTGTGAAATAATTTTTGGGGGTAATTTTCACGTGCTGAAGCAATTATAATACAAATTGTTTAACAACAATTATCTCCCATTTTCATAAATAATGGCTGACAACGACGATCTTCTCGACTACGAAGATGAAGAACAGGCAGATCAGCAAACCGCCGACGGAGCTACAGAAGCGGCGCCAAAAAAAGAGGTTAAGGGATCCTATGTATCGATTCACAGTTCAGGTTTCAGAGATTTCCTTTTAAAACCAGAAATTTTAAGAGCAATAGTTGACTGCGGTTTCGAGCACCCTTCAGAAGTCCAACATGAATGTATTCCACAAGCTGTTCTTGGTATGGACATTTTGTGCCAAGCCAAATCCGGTATGGGAAAAACCGCTGTGTTTGTCCTAGCAACGCTTCAACAACTCGAACCTTCTGAAAATCATGTTTATGTATTGGTCATGTGCCATACACGAGAGTTAGCTTTCCAAATCAGTAAAGAATATGAACGGTTCTCAAAATATATGGCCGGAGTTCGTGTTTCTGTTTTCTTCGGTGGAATGCCGATACAAAAGGATGAAGAGGCATTGAAAATTGCTTGCCCGCACATAGTTGTGGGGACACCTGGAAGAATTCTCGCATTAGTCAACAGCAAGAAGCTGAATTTGAAGCATCTCAAGCATTTCATTCTGGACGAGTGTGACAAGATGTTGGAGTCATTAGATATGAGACGGGATGTACAGGAGATTTTTAGAAACACTCCTCATGGGAAACAAGTGATGATGTTTTCTGCTACATTAAGCAAAGAAATCCGGCCAGTTTGTAAGAAGTTTATGCAAGATCCAATGGAAGTGTATGTGGATGATGAAGCCAAATTGACATTGCATGGTCTCCAGCAACATTATGTTAAACTTAAGGAGAATGAGAAGAACAAGAAACTGTTTGAATTGCTCGATGTATTGGAATTTAATCAAGTGGTTATTTTTGTTAAATCAGTACAACGTTGTATAGCACTAGCACAATTACTCACTGACCAAAACTTCCCAGCAATCGGCATTCATAGAAACATGACACAAGAAGAACGCCTTTCTCGCTATCAGCAATTCAAGGATTTCCAAAAGAGAATTTTAGTTGCAACTAATTTGTTTGGCCGTGGTATGGACATAGAAAGGGTAAATATTGTCTTTAATTATGACATGCCTGAAGATTCTGACACATACCTTCATAGGGTGGCTCGTGCGGGAAGATTTGGTACAAAAGGCCTTGCTATTACTATGGTTTCTGATGTCAATGATGCTAAAATTCTAAATGAAGTCCAAGATAGATTTGATGTAAACATCACTGAATTACCTGAAGAAATTGAATTGTCTACATATATTGAAGGTCGATAGATATAAGAGCTTGTGTTTTCATTCCTTTTGTACCAATTAAAATTGTTAGATAAGTCTAGAAAGTTTGTTTGAAGTTGTCTTTCATACTGTAATATTAATTTTCGAAAACTTTTGACTTAATGTAAGATTAACTACTACCAAGGGTAAGTTGTACATTAACAGGTCTGAAGTTGAAATATGACTAAAATTAGATTAATGATTAATTCTAAAGTAATTAAAGTGACATTTCATACTGTAAAATCGTATTATTGATTTTATTTCCTTAATGCTATATTTCTACACATATTGTGACATCTGATATCAATATAAAGAAAATCTTGAAAGTATGTACTATGTAATAAGACTTGAAAGAAGTTTACATAAATTAAAAAAAATACTCATAAACTAGAGTAAATTATAATTTATAAAATAATTTTATAATCATATAGGATCATAAAAATAAATGTTCACACAAAGAGATCTTGGTATATTATTTATTCAAATGTTACAAAATTAATATTTAACAGATGTTGAACGAAAGATATTTACTTAACACAAAAAATGACACATTTACTTAACAATAATAAAAAACAATAGGATATTAATAAAAGGTTTTCTCATGAGTCAATCTAGTGATCATGTCTAGTGCCCACTTTGGCTGATCACCAGGCACCATGTGGCCTGCATTCCGGACCATTATCTCTACCAACTTTCCTGCCTGCTTCACATATCCTGCCAGCTCTCCGTCGACCATCCACTGGTATCTCTTTGCAGTCTTATAGTCTTCAGAGCCAGTAAAGTTTAGATTTCTTAAATAATTTAGAGTCAAAGGATATGCAACAATTATATCTAACTGACCACTATACACAAGAATGTAATAATGATCCAGAAGCTCAGAAATAAGCGGAGCAACTGATTTCATCACATCTGCTTTAAGGTGCTCCTCAACATCATGGCCATCATGAAATGTTAGATTTCCAACATGCAATGCCTTCCTTACAAAACTCTTCTGAATCATTGGACCAAAATCTTCAAATTGAGTATAATCTTTGGTGTGCAAAAAGTTAAAATAATATTTAAACCCTGTCATGTTGTAAAACAAACTTTGGCCATCAATCAAATCTCCATTCAAAAGGGCATCAAAAGTTTCAAATGCTTCATTCCATTTCTTCTGTTGAATGAAATTCACAGTTTTGCTTTCATAATCAGCAAATACTTTAGCTTGATTCCAGTCTAAAAGACCAATTTGATACAAATATTTACTATAAAGAAGTTGATGTTCAGGATCACTGAGACCATTACCAATGGCAATGGCTTTCAAGTTAATTTTAATTTTTGCCTCATCATTCTTTTTGTAAATAGTGTAAGCAAAGGCAGGTACATATTTGCCTGCATAGGATTCTCCAGTTATGAAAAATTTATTTGCTTGCAACTCTGGGAACAACTGGAAAAATTGTGTTATAGTAGCATACAGATGTTCCCCGACTTGTGTCTCATTGGTGCAATAACCTTTGGGATCTTTTGTAAAACTAAATCCAGTACCCACTGGGTTGTCAATATAAATAATATGGTGGCTCAGTGCCCAAGTATACTTGCGACGCACAAATCTTCCGTCGATCACTTTCAGTGGTCCATTTTCAGTAAATAAACCATATAAAGAAGTAGCACCAGGTCCACCTTGAAGCCACACTATAACTGGAGCTTCTTTATTGTTAGGTATCATCGCTGGGAAGTACCAGAAAAATTGATTTGAATCATATTTCTTATCAACCGTTAGGAAACCGGCGTAACTTTTGATACGGAGACTCTCTGTAAAGGGCACTCGCGCTAATTGCCTGGCTATGGTTATATTACCACTTTCTATGTAAGGTGTAAGAAATAACGGCGAACCGGTATCCCCATCGTCTTGATATTCAAGGTTTATCTTCGGGTATCGATGTATGAAACAGTGGGCCGCAACAAGTAATTGAATAAAATAAAATAATGACCAGCGACACATGGTAATTACTTTAATGTATCTCTTCGACAACGCACGTCAAACGAATGAAAATAAATGTGGCAGGCCAGTGCGATAGTCGTATTGCTTTAACCTTATTATCGCACATATATGTACGAGGCAATTAATAAAACTCATAACAATGTGTAAAGTATGTAGGTAAATACCTACTTACGAAAAGTATATTAATCACTACATTTACCTACTTTACTTACAGACTGTCACATAAGTTGAAAGATCAAAGAGTTCATGTAAGTATTGGTGATTACTGTATGTATCGTAACAAATATTTGCTTTCATTTATTTATTTTTATCACTTACCTAATGAAATAAAAAATGTAATAGAAGTTATGTTTATTTTGCAGAACCAAACGATATACGGGCTTTAACTTTGTATTGGATTTCAAATGTATTGAAGACTGAGGTATGAATTCATATAATTCAGTGGCATGGAATAGAAATGTTATATAAAAGAATTTATATTAAACTTTGCGCCTATAAACATAGGTAAACTAGTATACGCATAGTTTTGTACATTTGATTTTTATGCAATAAAGATAACGTAAATTATGTTATCTATAAATATGGCATCAATTAGTGCCAATTATGACAAATATCAAAGTTTACCCGAAAAATAGAACTTTTATAAAGCTGTAGGCTAACTTTGAAATTAAGTTTTTTAGGAATTTTAATTATATTTATATCAATTTATTCCAGATAAACATGATAATCAAAGTGTTATTGCTCTTAAGTTTTCTGTCTTTGGGAACCTGTATAATTTTCCCATATGTATATCCACGTGTAAATTTAATGGGAAAGAAAACAACAGATGCAGGCGATCCGTTATTTCTTACCCCATATCTAAAAAATAACAGTATTGCTTTAGCCCAAAATTTGTCACAAGTACCATTGACGGAGAAACTGGGATTTAAAAGCTACGCTGGTTTTTTTACTGTTAAAGAAATTTACCAGTCAAATATGTATTTTTGGTACTTCCCGCCATTTTCTAAGAATGAGCGCGCTCCTGTACTTCTTTGGTTACAAGGTGGTCCAGGTGGAAGTTCACTTTTTGGTTTATTTACCGAAAATGGCCCGTTAATAGCTAAAGAAACTGGGTTTGAACTAAGACAATATCACTGGGCAATAAATTATCACTTAGTATTTTTTGATAACCCAGTTGGCACGGGATTCAGCTTTACGAAAGATGATCAAGGATACTGCACTGATGAAGATTGCGTAGCGAAAGATCTTTATGAAGCTTTGCATCAGTTCTTTACACTATTTCCCAATTTGCGATACAATAAATTTTATATCACCGGTGAATCGTACGCTGGAAAATATATACCATCATTAGCTATGTATATACACAAAAAAAATCGCGATGATAAAAAAATTAACTTGAAAGGAATGGCGATAGGGAATGCGTTTTGCGATCCAATTCACCAAATAGATTACGGTAACTATTTATACCAGCACGGTTTATTAGATGCCAACCAGCGAGATTTCTTTTTAACCCAGCAAGCCTATATTGTCCAAGAAATAAACAAAGAAAATTGGGCGCAAGCCGATGTCCTAATGGACAATTTAATGGATGGAGAACTAGACAACATATCATATTTTAAACAGTACACTGGTTTTGCCAACTACTATAACTTTATGAAGCCGGATGAGGAGGATAACATATCGATTTTCGTTGATTTACTTCATAACGACAAAGTCAGACATAGCATTCATGTTGGTGGTCTGCCGTTTAACTCTGGGAAAGAAGTACAAGTCCATCTAGTGACAGATCTCTTGAAATCCGTCGCTCCTTTAGTAGAAAAGTTACTATCTCACTACAAAGTGTTATTTTACAATGGACAACTAGATATAATAGTGGCATACCCACTGACCGAGAACTTCTTGAGGAATTTAAAATTCTCAGCTGCTGACGAATACAGTGTGGCTAAACGCAGAATATGGATGGTGGATAATGAAATAGCAGGCTATGTTAAAACTGCTGGTAATCTAACTGAGATGTTAGTACGGAATGCAGGGCACATGGTTCCACACGACCAGCCAAAATGGTCATTCGATATGATAACCAAATTTATTCACAATCAATTGTAGTTTGATATAATACTGCATATAAACTGATGTTTAAGTTAAATAAAACAAATCCGCATATGTATATTATTTTTTATTTATTCACTAATTATTTTATTATAAATAAATAACATCAGAAATCATTAAAATTATAATTACAGTCTGTTCAATTATAGCTAGCACTGTTCACCGAATGCTTAAAAATATTTCTCACTCTCACAATAATCCATTATATGCTTGGAAAGATACAATTTAGACACACAATTTTATTTTTACTTAAAACAAATTCATGAAAGTATTATTGGCACATTCACTACAAACTTACGTGTGACTTAAGTACAAATTGAATATAACTCAATTCATAGTCACAATTAATCTTATATCTATATGAGGAAATATATTTTAAAACACTGGAACATTTGTTTCTTTATTTGAGATGATTTATTGTCTAATAACTTTACTATTTATGAGCTCTGATATGATTATTGTTGTTAATATTTTAAAAATCTAGTAAAACTAAAGTTTTTGTTACAACAATTAAAATAAAGGAGTCGCAACTTATTTCATTATAGAAAAATTACATTATTAAGTATTTAATACAAATTATTCACAGATTTTTGAAGATCAAAATTAAGTTTGTTAAGTTAGGATTATGACACCATAAAACTAATTCTCAGTGTGTTTGTGTGGAAAAAACGATGATTTTTCTTTTTTAATCACATTCTGTAAATTATATTAAAATTTGAAACAAAACTATCTGAATTCATAAAAAAGATTAACTGAACAGATAATTACATGATTTTTAGAACTTAGCTTAGCTTAGCACAATTTCAAGGTAATTTTTTATATGAATGTACATCTGTCATCTTTGTTAAACCTTATATAATTTTAACACAATTCCATTTTAAATTCAAACCTATATTTTACATAGTACAGTCAGGTGTTTGGCCAATGATTTAAGATTCCTGTTTTAGCTGGTTTTGTATCCATTTTTAACATTTTACCTAGTTTGATTGAATTATTATCTAAAGTGTATTAGTTCATATTTTCCACAAATGATAATTAATGAGGTAGATTATGCTAGTAGGGCTGTCAATGCATCAAGGAATTGGGCCCGTTGAGCTGTGGGTAGTGTGATGACTGAAGTGTCCACATGGTCTAGAGATACAGATGTCCCGCTTTTTGTAGCTGCTTGCTCGAAAGCAGCTCCGAACAGACTGAAAAAAAAAAATATGATATATATATTAAAAAGGTATTAAGGCCAAGTTGCACCACATTCCAACTTTTTTTTAAAGATAAGACTTATATTAATTTCTACAGAAGTTCTCTTCGTAAAGAAAACCTGGGTTTCTGATATATTGGATAAAATCGAAAAATCAATTCAGAAAAAAGTAGTTTTTATTGCATTCTACATATCTATTACTGATTGTGTAAATGTCTATCTAAAGCAAATTTCATACTTTTATATTTCAACTTAAAGTCCGTGATCAAAAATCAAATCCATAAAGTGTAATGTAGTAAAAATATGGAAACAATTACTATATAATTTTGATCCTGATGCTGAGACTTTTTGGTACCGCTTTTGGGCATTGTCCTTTGGTACTCAAAGCAAAACATAGGTTTTGAAAAATTCTAACTTTATGAATTTTATTGCGGTATATACAATATATACACAGGTGACTGGTGAGTTACTAACAATAATAAAGGTTGGCACTAGGTACTCAATTGTAATCATAAATTCCCTCCATAAATTAACCTCCAAATTTTAGCTTAGTTTTCGACCAAATTTTTCAATAAATTAAGTGTTGATACTCGGCGCAGAACCAAATGAAATGTACGCGCAGCAGGTCGTCGGCTCTCCGGACCCTCTTCGCCATCTATCACACTCCAGCAACGTCGTGTCGATATTAATAGGCCTTACTGTAAGCACAGTTTGTGTCTCAAGAACCTAGATCACGAGTTGATAACCACTGACTAGTTACATACATTTATTACTAGGGACAAAAAAGGGACAATTTTTGTTTCCATGTATTAAAACGACAAATTAGAGACAATTGTGTGAAAGTGACATCAGATTCCGTCGGATATGGGCGGACCATTGGGCTATGAGTAAAGGAACAGAGAGTGCACATATGCTTGCGCATTAACTCGTGTACTGTAATATGTCCTGCTCATTTGGCTGATCACTCCGACTTATTAGTCTATAAAAGACGAAAACACTAAATGATTATTTGGAAACGCCAAAAGCCTAATGGTTAAGGATATGGATATCCGATGACGTTGTCGACGGTTCGAATCCCGATATTCGACTATTGCCTTGAATCATATCCTAGCGCAAGCCCAGAGCTTAGTTGGAATGGTTAAGAAAAATAAATTAAATCTCAAATAACTAGTTAATATAAAAAAAGACGCCAGCGGGTATTCAGGAATTACCCTCGTGTAGAGTAAGATAGAATGGAACCTTGTTGGGAACGAAATTAATTTGAGTTTATTAACATTCTGAGGATTATTGTCATACTGGGTAATTCACTCCAAGACTATATAAAATGCCAGTAAAACCTGGTTTAGAGTAGCTAGGGCAGACAGGAATGGGGAATGCTAAAATATTAGATTACTAGAATGTTCTATTAACATTAACCATGTAACAAGTTCGAATAAAGGCTATAATAATAAGGATTATATAATAATAAAGGATATAAAATAAAACTTTAATGCTATACACTATTATTAAGCCTATAATGGATAAAAGTATTTATATTTTAGATATGAATAGGTCTATGTCTTCTTTTTCCTTCCAGCCTTGTTTCCTTAATATTTAGGATCTATTTCTAATTTAAGCGAATATTATCCAAACATCATTTTTTAAATTTCGAAGGCTGGGTTAGTTGTAAGGATATTTGAAGGCATTGTCATTGTTTAATAATTATCAAAGCTGCTTGTGACATTCGGTCCTAGTACTTTTTATATGCCCATCTGATCCCCGGGATCATCATCATCTGAAGTAAGAATCAACAATACAAAGTTTTTTGCAAGCAAGATAGGAACCCAATATCTCCTATTTATAAAGTAAGGGTCTGTACCATTAGGCAATGGGGACTTTCACCTTATTTATAATATTATAAAAGTTAAACATTGCATAATTTTATTTTTGTTACTCAATTATGCACAAATGTGTAAGTGGAATTGGGTGAAAGGACAATGCCTATTTTTATAAAGCATACAGTACCAAGTAGCATCAAGTATCTTTTTTCTTAGATACTAGACTTAAAGTCCTACAGAAGTTTACTTTTTGTGAAAAAAAAACCAGGGTTTTAGAGATATTTGATAAAATCGAAAAAACCATTTAAAAAATATAGTTTCTATTGTATACTACATCTCTATGGCCGATTGTGTAAACTTCATGTATGTGAATCAAATTTCAAACTTTTTCATTTTAAATTAGATTCCCTGTTCAAAAATCGAATCCATGGAGCGAGCATAATGTCGTAAAAATTATGGAAATAGTTACTATATAATTTTGATCTTGATGTATGAGACTTTTGGTACTGCTTTTGGCCATTATTCCTTTGTGACACAGTTTATTCTATTAGCAAGAATGTCTATAATTAAAAAAAAATCTATACAAGTTTAAACCTAATGTAAATGGAAACCATTTTGATAAATTGAATAGCGGTTGTCTGATGCAATTGATATGTTTACACCAGTAGTATTTTTGATACGTGTATGTACTGACTTGCGCGGCTCCTGATCGAACCGCGGCGGCAGGCCCAGCAGTATGCAAGTGCCGGCGTCCACCGCGGCGCTGGCCAGCAGGGGCCGTGCGCCCTGTCCGCCCGCCCAGCGCGCCGCTTCACCGAGCCAGAGGGGGCCTCGCACCAAAGACGACTCCGGAGTGCCCTGGAATTCAACGGATCAGATATCAATACAATTCCTTCTCTATAAATAAAAATATGTTATAAATATAAAAAAAGATAATCTTAATATATAAAAATTTCGTGCCACATTGTTTAACCATGATGAACTCCTAAAACACCAAAATTTTAGATTTTATTCAAGTGTGATCGGATATAATAGGTTTATTGGATAGGATGGGGTCGGGATTAAGGATTTGGATAGGATGGGGTCGGGATTAAGGATTTGGAGAGGATGGGAATAGGAAAAAAAAGGGTTGATATGGCCATCCGGCATCCCCAAAAGTCATGCATACTTTATTGTATGCCGACTTTATAAAGGTCATTTTTAATTGATCACCTTAACAGGGATGCCCCATAAATCAGCAGTCCTTTTAATATCTAGAGATTTAAAAATATTTATAAGGTGTTTGCTGTTTACATGAGTGAAACAAAACTCTTCTTTACATAGTTTTCTTTTTTAACCCTTTCCGGTCGTATGTCTACTCTCAGCCACCAAAGCCTTTTTACCATTCCGGTCGTATGTCTGCTCTCAGCCACCACAGCAAAGAAACATACGAATCGTATACTGTTTGCATTCATGTATCAG
>JAOCPS010000014.1:1437306-1456569 GCA_025505425.1 Graphium colonna
ATCCGCCGTAACCCACCCGAATCCATTAGTAAAATGTGCCTGCACCTATGTACCCATTACGCTCGGCATGTCTGAGCAACGTGGGTACCGTAGGCCGCAGCACGTGTTGGACCATCCCGATGATGAGACAACGTTTGCGATCGCGAAACACAAAGAGCGTCATAAGATACAGAGATCAAGCCGCGCTCGCCGGCGAGTGCAGCGTAACACTTATACTAGTTTCTCACACTTATATTAGTTCTCACCCGATGGAGGCGTTGCTGTTGGAGTTTCTTCCGCCATCGCTTCTTCTCCCTGCAATAACGCATCTCGAAGCGGTAGTAATGTTAGTTGTAGCTATCCCCGTAGGCCAATAAAAGCAACCGATCGAGCCGAGGTTCAGCCCTCTCGGGTGCCCTCGAGTCGGAATGCTAAACGCGCGAATTAAGTGCCAGTTCAAGCCGAGGTTCTCTCTTGGGGACGCTTAAGTCTGAGCACTAATTGGAGCATCCACCGAAGCGACCTAAAAGCTCGGCGGCCTCCCAATCCGGTTATACATGCAGAGTGACGGCCCGAGCCGACATTTCCTCTGGGAGCCCTCGAGGTAGTCACTCTTAAACGAGGTTTAGACCAGGCGACCTAAGCGCCGGCCACCTCAAGTCCGTCGGATCTGCAGCGGCCCTTCTGGCCAGCAGTGATGATGCCCGCGTCAAAAAAAAAACAGATCAAAAACGGAATTCGGTGGCGATACCTTAGACCCAACGCACAATGTAGCGATTCGCCACATAGCGAAAACCCATGCGAAAGTTGACTTGGGACCAAAAACGTAAATGCTTTAAGTGCGTGTACTACGGCATTTCACCAAACGGAACAAAGTAACGGTGTCGAAATACGTCAAAAGCAGAAATCAAACGATGCGACGAACAATCGCAATACTATTCGATTGGTGGTTTTTTTCTGCAAATGCGCGCTTAACATATTTTTTTTCTCCGCATCTCAATCACATTGCTGACTTTTCTCCGTTGTGGCATTTTATTTCTAGATTTAAGCAATAGATTTCGAAAGTCTTTGTTATAATACTGCAGTGTGAAATTGTACCTGCCGTGACGGTCTTTCGCCGTGCAGCGAAATTCCAGTGCCCACCTGGCCTTTCAGAGACAATGTGAAATGAAGTTAGTAGTTAGGTATAGATGGAACTAAGTGCGTCTGCTAACAAATAAAGGGTTAAAAATAAATACGAGAAATTTGCAATATAAATTAACAATCATCTTCACTCTAAATGATTAATTTTATTTTAATGTTTATCAACTTTAATATTTGTTTTTGATGTATAAAGATTTAAATCCTTGTAAACATTATGACACTAATTATGGTACAGCTTTTCTTTTATTTATAATTTGCCTTTTTGTCTTTCAAATAATAATACAAATATTTGATATTTATGCCCCTGTGAAACGATGAAACTACCGCTGATTAGTACTAAAGTAGTTTGATTTCGAAACTATGACATGTAGTGCAATTCGTAACTACAGTATTATGGAGCACATTTTAGAGTACGCCTATCTTATATTTTCAATATGTCAATTGTCATATATAAAACTTGACATATTTTCCCACGTGCAGTGCAATAGTATTTATGTTGTGTATAAGATTTTTTAACATCACTATTTATTAACCATTGGTAAGAATGCCTAAAGCGAAACAGAGTTTAGATAAACTAAAACATCCCAATAGTAGAAAAACTGTTTCACTTGCGAAGAAAATGTTGAAAAATGAGAAAAAAAATCACAACAAACTTGGAACACATATCAAAAACAATTTGATCGGTGAAAAAATTCTATGGTTTAAGGAAAGAATACCAACGGATTGTGCCGTTTTGAATAAGCAACAAGTTTTATCTCTAATAGAGATTTATCTAGCACGGTTTGATGAGGAATTAGAGCAAATAGCTCTTAAAAATTCGATCGGTCAAAGGAAAAGTCGGCAGCATGCTAGCCGAGAAGACATTATAAAAATAACAAAAGACCGTGAAATAGAAGAATTTAACACATGTGGTTTAGAAATACCAGATTTAATGAATGAACAACAAATGGAAGTCTTAAGAAACTGGAATGGTGAACTGCGCTTTTTACAACACTTTAAATTAAAAAGAGTATGCAGGAATCATTTATCATAGTAATAAAAATTCGGAGGGTATTCTTGCACTTTAACTGCATATACGAATATTAATGAAAAAAAAAAATTCTTAAAAATTTTCTTCTTTATCAATTATAATTTATTGCCTATGCAATATTACCATTTGAAGATATAGCATTTTAAGAAATGCACAGGATTACTAAGCAGAGTGAATATAACTGTTGTGGAATTATAAAAAAGTTGATACCTATTATATATTGCTAAATTTTAATTTAGATGTAAATAATACCTCAAAACTTTTCACATCTTTTCCATATAATCATGCCAGTACCATGTACTTCCCTTATAAATTTAAATAAAACTGAATGCCAAACCTTGAAGATGACTGTTTATTTAAATTAATATATACAATGTTTAAAATAATACATTAAACATAGAAGTTGTTAATTTACTCAGCTTAGACTAAAGCCTTTAAATTGGATGTGCAACATTTTTACAAACTGCATTTATGCTGATCTCTCAATTTGAATTTTCTAGAATTGAAAAAATAATCATCATTAGTCACCAATTTTATTACAACATCTTTTTGCTGCAATAAATCTTCAATATTGAAAGTAGCCATCTGCATGCAAAAAGTGTGACTAGACTGATGCTGGCTACATACAAAATTTAATTAAAATATAGGGATTACTCATTGCTTATAGGTGACATCATCCTTTTTGCATAAAGTGGCCTTCCTTCATCTATAATTGGGTAACATATATTAATAACAATATAAAAAAACCTAGTACAATACAAGTTCACTATGTATAAATAGAAAGAATTGATGACTTAATAGGCGAAGGTTTACACATGAATTATTTTATTAAAAATATGATTTATATTACATCAATACAACAGAGCAAAAGTTCTGAAATATAATAATATATATTAAATAATTACAATGAAATAAATAAATAAAGATTAACAATCATGAGTAGAAATTCATACAATAACCATAGTGTAGAGGATGTATCTTATTTATCAATGTCAACTCTTTGACTATAATTATGGACTGTATCAATATCCATTTCATTGAGATTTAATAAATATAAACTCCCATAATATAAGCAACCTTATGATGAAAATTTAATTATTACCACAATATGTCCTTTCAATTTGTTCACAAAGTTTACACAACACATGTTCTGCAATATAATTATAAAAATGATATATGAAACTGTTACATAATGCAATTCAAAGATTAAAAAAATGCATAATTCTTAATGAACACTTGGACTAGTTTAATGCAAAAAAAATACAAAATTACATTTCATGGTATATAAACATAATTGAACATTTTCCTTAACATACCTCGAAAGTAAATTTTTGCTCAAATTCCAATGTAACATCTGCTTTATCATACATATAGAAAAATACAGTAATTTTGGAATATATAAATAAATAAATTCATTCAGTTAGTTGATGTTACATATTGCACCAAAATATATAGACTGTATAAACAAAAAGGTACTTAATAAATCAATACTTTAATTATTACAGTACTGATATATTTTTTTACATTTAATAATGTAGATTTGATTTTTCTACACTTAATTTCTAGTTATTAATTTTATTTACAAAATAAACACCACATCAAAGACTCAATTGAAGTTTTAAGCAATAGGTACATAAAGGCAAATGATACATTACTGTATTGACAGTAGTTGCAAAATAGTTACAGTTATTGACTAACCCTATGTAACTAGGCACTTTCATAGTCCATTAAAATGTATGAATATAACTTTAGATTTAAGTAGACGAAAATTTCCAATTTATCCGTATAATTTAGTAGGCTTAGTTAATTTTCAGAAATAACAATTTTTATTTACAATTTCACATAATATTATACAACAATTAGAACTGTTTGCCATTTCAATTTCCTGTTTGAGATCAATATCATAGTAAATATTTTGTTCCATTCCAGTGTTGACATTTATAATAATTAAGTAAGGGTGGCAACAGCTAATTAGAAATAGAGAGCAATCATTACATTCAATCCCAGTCATACCAACACTTGAAATTCGTACTCCATATTTAGTTGCTTTACCATCAAATTAGGTAAATAGGGGCAGGTGATAGAAATCATAGCCCCTCTGTCCGCGAGCTGCTAACCAGATATAGACAACATGGTAAGCACCAGGTACGAAGCATATCATACCGGCAACAAAGAACACCGCACCTTGAAGACCATTTTCTGGTTTGGCAACAGCAAAGGCGCCCATGCCAAGGAGGCCTACTCCTACAATGAGGAGTATGACAGCTGCACAGACAGTTTTCCAGTTCTCGCGGACTTTGGGATGATTCCAACAGTACATTGACTGTGAGGCTTCGACATATTCGTGGATTAGTGAATCGGAATCCCTTGATGTTGTGTCTTCGGTGCATTTGTAGGTTTTACTGGCAAGAGACATTGCCTATTAAATATATTTATATTTTAAGGCCACTTATACTAAAAAATGAGTGCTAAAGTAATTTTATACAGGCGAGTCATTTTCATGTAGTGGTTATATATGAGGAGTAAAAATATTATTAAAAAAAAATATTGATATACCACTGAATAAACAATCTAAAGTTAATGACTGAAGGCAAATGGGGTTGACGGCCTCTCATATTTCAGCTGAAGCCAGTCACCACATTTCATTAATTTATTAGAAAATTTGGGCTATAACTATGCCCCTAACTTTATGACATAAATATAATGACAATCTAGTACAGAATGCTGCCCTTTAATATTGCAGATGAACTCACCAATCACCTGTATAAAAATTACAAATGGTTTTCTACTTTGCAAAAAAAGAGAATTGGATAAGCATCATGTTGTGTAACATTTAATTGTCTTTAACTTTACTAAGGTTTCTATATGTTATGGATTGTGATTGATGTGTATGCAAATAGTTTTTTTTCTGCCAAACAACTGTAGATAGTAGAAATGTAATGATATTAACAGTGTAGTAATTTGACAGTCAGAAGAACTTAAAACAACTTATACATTGAAAGAATCTTGGATATATTCTAAGATGTTAATTTTTATAGTTTTATTAGAAAATCCAATTATATACTTTTTATTTAATTATGTCAATGCTAAAGAATGGACTTATCCAAGGATTAAATTTTTCTGGCTGCAACTTTAAACTTGGCTGGCTGGCTCACTGGCTTTTACTTCACAACAGTAGTAAATATTATCTGAATTTCAGTAGTGCAATAGTTTTAGCTATAAGCTTTGCTGACCAAAAGTCTACTATTACTTTATTGCAACACTTGGCCTAAAATAATGCTTATATTTCAATCTTATTTACAAATGCCCAATTATTTTACAAGTTTTAGATAAAATTCTTATCACAAACAAGAGTAAACTGAAACAGACTTGGTTTAGAGCTCTTGTTATAAAATTCCATAGTTGCATAAACAGAAAAGTCAACAAGATAATGACAAAGATTATGCTATAAAACTGTTAAAATTTCTGCGCTAGTTATAAGAAACCGAAATTAGGGTGTGTAAACTTCTAATTTACATGACATTATGGTGTGAATTAGGACAGCAGATCGCGAGTAACGGCTTTGCTTCATAAGTTCAAAAACCTTTGCCCCACTATGATTTTGTGAGTAATGGAAAGGTCAAGATCATATTAACATTATATTGTATATATACTCGAAGATACTTTTGTACGATAATTTTAAATATTATTAAAATACTATGTTACCTAGAGAGGTAGTCACCGCCATTCTTATATTTGTTCTGCAAAGGAGACCTATCACCCGTTGCGCCGTACACTTTGATGGCTTCATCGGTCTCTTCTTCGAACGCGTCGTCGATTGAAAAACGTTTGTCACTATTACCAAATGGTCGAGTCATTGTTAAATTTATTGTTTGGTGGGATAGGGATGTGAAAAAAACATTACATCAATATGTAACGCTCGCACAAAGGCAAAACACAGCTGTCAATTTGTCATATCAACACGCGCCATATTGATTATTGATCAATAACGTTCGAAAACACTCAACTGATAATTTTGGTTAACCGCGTTCCTTTATAAAGGAAAGTATAACCTACTTGGCCGATAAATGATTTTAATTAGTAGTAATTGAAAACAATTAACAACTTTTATTTTGGTTCGATGCCTATTAGTATGATGTTCATATATACAGTATAAACCACTAGTTAAAATAAAAAAAAAATACTTAATATGTAAATACTGCTATAAAATTGTCATGTGTATTGTATTTTATTACCGTGTAGATTATGCTCAGCTCACAAAAACCCTTTGGCTTAACAAATTGTGAAAAACGTCCATATATTTCTATACTATGCCACACAACTTTTGATTTCTATTAAAAAAACTTAGATTAAAATTGTCAAGATGTGATTGTCAACTGTCTGTCAATTTCATGTTCAACATGTGTTATTGTTTACGTTATTTTCTATTAAAATATTAACCTAAAAATCAATAAAATGGTAAATAAGGACTGGACTAAAGTTACACCTGCTTTATCACAACCTACTTTAAGATGTATCAATAAGCAAGGCTTCAAAACCATGACCCCTATACAAGCAGCAGTTATTCCTCTTCTTTTATCGTGTAAAGATGTAGTGGCTGAAGCGGTGACGGGCTCCGGTAAAACTCTTGCTTTTGTCGTTCCAATGCTGGAAATGTTAATGAAAAAGAAAAACGAAGCACCTCTTCGAAAAGATTTTAGTTATGCCGTTATTATATCGCCTACGAGGGAACTAGCCATTCAAATATATAAGGTAATATTTGTTTCATCTGTATGATTTACCTTTTTCCATAGCCCTTTTATTTTATTTGTTTTTGCCCCAAAAATTTTTAAAATTTTCCGAATGAATTATTTTTGAGTTATATATTTGTTGGCATACATAAATCGCCGTTACTGACGTCCTGATCGTTTCATGTAACTTATCTAGAAATTAAATAATATTTGAGAAAAAGTATTAAGTAATTTTTCTGCTACCATAAAGTACAAATAAAAATGGTTAGAACTAAAAGTAGTTAGTGATCTTTCTGTGCAGGTGTCCAGATTTTTTACTTAACCCATTCAAGACGACGATTTTGCTTTCTTTATTTTTTGTTTCTCTTTCTTTGGAACAAAAAACAGTAGCACAATATATGTCATACACAAATGTTTATACAGGCAATTATTTTCAACTGTGCAACCAACAACATTGCCTGCAATTTACTTTTATACATAAAATGCAATGTACCACAACAATAGCTGAAGACAATATTAAGTAAATGATAATTGATGAAAGACAAAGAAATAGGCTACTGAAATATTAATTATTAAATAAACTAGTTTTATCACATTTTTTAAACTTAGATGAACATAGAGAAAACAGGTCAATATTTAGAATTTTTTTATTATAAAAGTTTACTAAAAAGCAGAGAGGTAAGCAAACACCGGCCAGCATTAGACCGACTATGATCTAGATAAAATAAAAACTGTGAAAGCACCTCTCATTGGATGACTGTTCTAGGCTCCACAAAGTACTGCTTATTTACTAAATAAGCACAGTTAAATTTGTTATTACATAGGCCTTGCAAAATATTCTAGTGAAGAAGCAAACATCTAGACTTTAAAGTTAATGTCTTACATTTGAGTAAACTCTGTGCAACTGATTCTATTTCTATGACAGATGCCATAGAAATAGAATCAGTTGCACAGAGATTTTTTGTAATTTTTTTTCTGTACTCTGTAAATTTTGTCTGTATATTTTTCGTAGATTGGATCCTAAACAATGGAGGCATATTCTACCTGTGGTAGTACCAGGGTATTATGTAGATGTATATATGTTGAAGGCATTGTTAATTCTGTTGATGTATTATAAAACCATACATTTCTAATGCATTGTTAATTCTGTTGATGTATTATAAAACCATACATTTCTAATGCTATATTAATGAGTGATTCAATATGCAGGTTCATACAAAGGATAATGCCCAAACCTTGTACCAACTATTATTATAATTTTTTAAGAATTTTAGCTTGATGGATTTGATTTTTAGTGTGGAATTTAATTTAAAGTATAAAAGTATGGATTTTGCTTTAACTGCATGATTTTTGCGCAATCTGTCATAATGAATATATATGTAGAATACAATAGAAGCTATATTCTATGAATCAATTTTTCGAATTTATCAAATATCTCTGAAACCAGAGTTTTTTTTTACGAAATTAACATCTGTAGTAGTTAATATAAGAAGCCTGGTCTCCAAAAAAACATGTTTTAACTTGACACAACTTGGTACAGTTTGCCATATAAAAATGGGCACTGTCTTTGGTCATCAAAAAGGATTCCCAGGTCTCTCCCACTATTCAATGAGACAGAACAAAGATGAAACGTATGTTTCTTATTTTGGGTGAAAGTAGTGCTTTGAACACTTTCAGATCATCGGCAATATTTATTTATATCATTAATTTATAATTTAAAAAATAGTGGCCAGAGAATTGACCCTTACGGCACTCCCATTGTAACTGAAACGGATTTAGAGAAAAATCCGGTTATTACAACCCTGATATTATTTGTGAACATGTTAGAGCAAAACCATCTTAATAGATTTCCTCTGATTCCATTAAAAGCTAACTTTTTCAACAAAAAATCATGATCCACCCTATCAAAAGCCTTTTGTAAATCTATGTAAATTGCATCTAATTGATACACTTATCCATATTTTCAAAAAGATGAACCAAATAGATGGTAAAATTAGTGATAGTAGAGAGTTTAAAAAATAATTAAGATAATATTTAGATTTTTTTGGACACACTAAGACCAATGCAAAATTTTGATTTCCTGTGCTTTACAGATTTCATTAGTTCAAAAAAATCTTATTTCCACTATTTCGATGACTAGTTTATTCAGAATAACTGATAATTGCATACATTATTGTTTAAACCTACAAATTGTGTTTTTTTATTTGTACTATGGTTATACATGCTTATATTTAATATTTTTATATGGTTTCCTCTTATCAATGTTTTTTTTATTTGAAATTAGGCGGATTTACTATCTGTTATTAAGTTTTGCCAAGCATATATATCATATACATAGCATAGGTAGTCCATGTACTGTAATATTTATTACGTCATGAAAAGTAATTGAAGCTGCCCTAAATTTTGTTTGTGTTTGGTTTATTAAATTTTTAAAAGTAGAAAAATAATAAAAATTTAAAACTTACATTTAATTTTCTTTACAAAATTTTATGAATGTCATTCCAATCCATAGAAATAATATTTTTATCTAATATAATTTGATGGGAACAGTAAGTAACATGACATAAGATATGAATTAATAAGTCAAAATTTATTGATCATAAAATGTAGACATTTTTCAGAGTCTAATGATGTTTCGCAATTGTAAACAATTTTTTTTCTTCTATAGGTTTTAGAATTGTTTATTCAAGAGCCTGAATTATCTCACATAACATTGGCATTATTAGTTGGTGGGCGAGCAATTGAAGTGGATGTTGAAAGCATTAACAAAGGAGCACACATTGTTGTGTGTACTCCAGGACGCTTGGAAGATTTATTGTCGGAGAGGAAGCAATTAAACTTAGCGGGTAGATTGAAAGAATTGGTTAGTATTTTAATTTTTTTTTGCTTCAATATCGGTTTAATGGCTGTTGTTTTAAATGAAGTTCTAGATAAAACTGTTAAAAAAAATTCTTGCTGTCGTGCTCACGGATCCCTACCGTATTAGATGTTGCACTAGACTTAAGGGATGGCATTTGTACACCTTGTACCAGGCGGACTTGTATAATAGAATGTTCTGATTGCTTAATTGTGTCACCTCCTTGTCCTCATAAATATACATGAAAGTGATACATATAATAAACAACCAAATCTAAGGGTACCTTGAAGATTTTCGTCAAATTTATCGAATGTTGATGCACCACAAGGCTGCATGCTATCACCTATTCTATTTGTTCTGCATATTAATGAAATGTTGCAAAATTTATTTTTATACACATGTCTAATGATAAGTCGGTAAATTCTCGAAAATTTAGTGCAGTTTAACCCACAGAAGACAATTTTGGGCGCTTATTGCTAAAAAAAAACCATTTGCTTTTAGCAATAAGTTAATATTCTGGTCTTACAATCCCAATCGGAATTCCTGGCGTTCTAAGAACATAGTTTGCTTCGAAAAACTCAGCGTTTTTAGTTAAATAAACTAGTATTTCCAGACATCTCTCCGCATGCGATTTTATTATAGACAACGGTTCAATACTTTGTTCCATTTCGTAGGGAGTGAACAAATGCACTGTGTTTTAAGAATGTGTCAAGAAGAGATATTTCCTGCCTCGCTCGACACTTCTGTTAAATCGCTAGCGTGTTGTATGAACCTTTAAATGAAATTAATTTATTAGATTAACCCAATTTAGGACCGCTAAGAAATAGCCTATTACTTTCTTAAAGCTCTTGTAATACCTGTGTTGTTACAAAGGTGTTGATTATTTACTATCATGCGAGTAACTTGCTCGTTTATACCCTATTCTATATAAAAAAAGAAAGTTATCTCAACTTCATATACTTCAGAAAGTAGCATTGCCGTTTACAAAAAGCCGGCATAAAATAAAATATTTCTGGAAGAAATAATTCTTTATATTCTTTCAGGAAATTTTAGTCTTAGATGAAGCTGATCGGTTACTGGATCTAGGATTTAGCGCAACACTTACCACTATTCTCCAGTACCTGCCTAGACAAAGACGGACAGGCCTTTTCTCAGCCACACAAACAAAGGAGCTGCAAGATTTGGTTCGAGCTGGCCTAAGGAATCCTGTTTTGATCAGCGTTAAAGAGAAATCTACTATAAGCACTCCAATTGCTCTAGAAAATTATTATGTGATAGTCGAGCCTGAGGATAAATTTCTTTTCTTATTGAACTTCATAAGAAATCGTAGAACTCTAAAAGGGTTGTTTTTCTTACCTACTTGCGCTTGCGTCGATTACTGGGCTGATGTATTGCCAGTATTTATACCGGACATGAAGATATTTGCAATACACGGCAAAATGAAGCAGAAGAGGCACAAGATTTTAGAAAGTTTTCGTGAGGCAGAGAATACGATTCTCTTATGTACAGATCTTTTAGCTAGGTGAGTAAGTGTTTAAATGCTTTGAAATAAAACTAATTATTACTTGAACCTTATGAAAGCTGTGATTAAGTAATTTTACATATTGTATGCTTGTAGTTTCTTTACGAAAATGGAACTCACACATCTAATATCGAATGGTAATTTTAAGTGTAAGGCAGTATTAATCTATGTATTTGATTCATAATTAACTTTGTATCTTTCCTATTAGTATTTCAAAAATTCTTCATGTGGCCATAAATATTTACAGTATATATAGATAAGAATGACAGAATAAGTCCGTGGTCAGAAATACGGAAGATGGGAAAAAGGTTTTACTTAGAATTGTAGAATTGTGTGTATTTTAGGATCGGAAAAGAAGTTCGGACTTTGCCATATGACATATCCCGCCGAACAAACCAGACATGCTACGCCTAGCTATATGCTAGGCGGAAGGCAACTGCCTTCTGATCAATAATACTTTAACCGTATGTAGGCTATTTGTGTGTTGTTTAATGTATCTATCAGAAGGTACAATAAAATAAGAGATGTGTTCTGGTAAAGATGTGAACACCTTACTAGAGTGAGTTCCTTTGAGCGAATGTTCTGGTTGCAGGTTTGTTGGCGCAGCCAAACTTATAATATTTTCATAATAATTTAGTGAAAGAATGGTGTGGACAAGTCTATACAATACTGATGTGGTTGCGCCACAATACCATTAAAGTACTAATAAATTGCTTTTTTTATAAAAAAATCTGTAGGGATTTTCTATAGTTCTTAATATACAGGAAGTTAAAATCTAATATAAAGATTTTTATTCCATACCAATTGTTTTAGGGGGCTAGATATACCCGAAGTTGAATGGGTAGTCCAATGGGAACCCCCGAGTAGTCCTGCAGCCCTAGTACATAGAGTTGGACGTACAGCGCGTGGAGGAGCTCGCGGTTTCTCTTTACTACCCTTGTTACCATCTGAAGATACTTATGTACCCTTTATTAAGACCAACCAGAAGGTGGAACTCAAAGACTGGAAGAAATCTGCCGATGAGATCAAGATCAGTCAGAAACTACGAGACAAGGTATCTAAATATGGTTTTTTTTATATGTCAATGTGTGCGTAAATTTGTTTCACTGCCTCCGTGTTACTACAATACTAAGCATAGCAAATTGAAGGTTGTTAAGTGTTTTGTGGTGTGGTGTGGTGGTGGGTGTTAGAATTTTTTCACGTATAGGATATTCCTTAGTAACCAGAACTTTATGTGCATTTCCAAAATGAGGCAAGTTTATTTTCGCAGAAAATTACAAAAACCGACTTCAAACGCCTTAAAAGTGTACTTTCCAAACATATCTTCTCCGTTATTTTGATTTTAAAAACAAAACTACTTACCCTTATGAAAATTTTGTGGAATCATTTTGGAATCAAATAAAAAATAATTTAATGATCGGCAACATAAATGGCAGAGATACGCGCGAACATACATAAAAAAAACATCAGAATAGTATAATTTATAACAAAAGTGTCAAGTAATAAAAACAAATATGTCAATACTTAGAAGGTAAACAAAATGGCGGTTAACAAGCCGTTAATTTCAGAATGGCGGTAAAAGGACATATATCATCTGTGATCGTTTTGCTATACGTCAGGGTGGCTCGAAAATTCCGTGACTCGGGTTTTTGTGCGCATGTGTTGGTTAGTGATGGGACGCTACAAGATCTAGCGTATGTCGATATTTTTTTTTTCAGTTTATTTTCTTCATACAAGGACAATGCCTATTTTTGTATGGTAAACTGTACCAAGTTGTATCAAGTTCAAACATGTTTTTTGGAGACTAGACTTGTTATATTACAAAAGTTATTTTCGAAAAAACCCAGGGTTTCGGAGATATTTGATAAATTCTAAAAATTCATTCATAGAAAATAGCTTTTATTGCATTCTACATCACTGTGAAAGATTGCGCAAACGTCATGTAGGTAAAGCAAAATTCGTACTTTTATACTTTAAATTAAATTCCACGCTTAAAATAAAATCTATAAAGCCAAAAGTCTTAATAAATTATGAAAATAATTACTATATAATTTTGACCTTGATGCAAGAGAATTCTTGGTACTATGTTTGGGCATTATCCTTTGTAAATTATTTCTATTAATATTTATTTTCGTTTAATTCATCAACATTAAGGACTGAAGTTAAAAGATATGCTTCTTGAATTTTCCCAGGTGTTAGAGTATAACATATTTTCACAGCTTTTGTTGCACTTCGGCTGCGCTTGCCCAGGGAACGTCTTTATAAAGTCGGCATAAAATAAAGTATGCATGACTTTTAGGGATGCCGGATGACCATGTCTACCCTTTTCTTATTCTCCTTTCTCCTCCAAATCCTTAATCCCGACCTCATCTTATCCAGTAAGCCTAAATTTTCCAATTTCCCAGAGCAATAACGGTCGCGACGTTGTTGCGCGTGTCTATGGGTGACGGGATCGCCTACCATCAGGTAAATCGTCTGCTTGTTTGTCTTCCTTTCTATAAAAAAGAATAACACTATTTGGACAAAGTAATTTTAAAACATTTATTTTATTTTTAATACTAAAAGGGTCCCCTAATTAGGTGGGTTTGGTAGTGAAAATTATATCCTAGTTTCTATTTTTTTCTTGCATTTTTTGATTTAATTTATATAACTAGTTTTTAAATTTGCCAATTTTGTTTAACTGTAACAACTATAGCATTGTAAATCGTCAAGTTCTTATCCCAACAGGACAGTCACAGCCTCCTAGTGTAAGCGTTAGTAATAAATTTATTATTAGACTTATTTAAATGAATTATTTGAATTTGAATAATTATTAAAAAAGTTTTTTCGTTGTGGTGAGATTGAAACTGCAAGGTCGCGTCACACGTCACACGTCAGATAATAAGGGAGAAAGACTACAAAACATATATCAATTACATAAATATTATTTCTTTATTGAAAAGGAGTGGGCATGCGCTATAATCAAAATATAAATTGTCAAAAAAATACCATTCTTAGGTACAGGTAAGTACTTATTAGAGATAGTGATACGACGCTAGTTTGGCAGGCTGATAAATTTAGCTAGAGCAGAATGTAAAATTTTCATTCTATACTTAAAAATTTACCTTTTTAAAAAAATAGATTTACGTAAAGGCTTTGTGTATTAAATATATTTCTTTTAAAATGTTATTTCGATATGAAAACCAGTAATAAGCACAGAAAATTCTTCTAATAATATCTCGAAATAGTACTAACAATTTTTATTAAAATTAATATAAGGCGTTTAGCTAATTGTAAAGCTTTAGATGACAGTTTCCGAACAAAGTATAATAAAAATATCCTAACCTGCAAACACAATCAACAATGGCATCGTTTGTGGTTTTCCATTTTCCCATTTGCAATTGTTTTAAATAAGATTATAAATAATACAATAATATGACGCATTATCAATCTTAATATACATGTGTATAAAGATCGATTCTCCTCGCCGTATTCTCGTAACGCTTTTGGAAATTAAGACCACACATCGCGACACGACCGATTTGACGGGGGCCCGAGTAAATCGCTCAGCGATAGGATTCGTGCCACGCTTTTTTTTATTTCACCTGAGTAATAATATTCGAACCACGCCTGATTCGCTCGACGAATTAAAATCCCGACACCTACGCCTTTATTATGCTTTATTAAATTCACGCTTTTTGAGCTCTTTTTTTCTTTCACGCTGACTGTCACGATTCGGCCAGTGCCAGAAGGGATCAGATGCGCACAACATTGAGCGGAAACGTTCAATTTATGAAATAATTAAAAAATCGACTTTATTTTATGAAACAGTTTAACGAAATCAACTAGCCTTATACCCAAATTATTTGGGGTCGTCTTCTAATCCAAACAACGATCACCTGAATACCGGAGCACTGAGCGACTCCGAAATCCAAAGGGATAAATTTAATTCAAAGAATGGATTAGTTTTCAGGATATTTGAAGGCACTGACACTTTATAACAACTGTCAAATGTGTTCTTGATAACCGGGACCGACTTTTTACATGTCTATCTTGCTGTTTGAGCAATTGGTTGATTAGCTTGTTTAGCCCTAACATATCCAAGAAACAACAATCCAAAGTCATTGACCCATCCGCGGGATTCGAACACATGACCTCCGGTTTGTAAAACAAGGACCAGTCAATTTAAAAAAAAACGTCAAGCGAAAGATTATTGGGTATCCAGTTAAGTAAAGCAGTACGTTCTCTCCGTCAACGTTGGAAATGGAAATATCTCATTTTAGCTTTGAGAAGGGAAACAAGAGGAAACGGATAGCCGCCCAGGATTGTATCTTGTAAAGCGAATAAAAAGTCAAATAAGATAAAATGTTTGCAACTTCTGATCTCCAAATGAAGTCTGCATCTTTAAAAAATATTTATTTTTTACTTATCGTTTTCCTTGAGCACACGGTACAAATTTAACCAATTTAATCTCAGGCTTTATACAGGCTTCAAAAAAAGGAATAATCGATCCTGTCATGGCTATAAGTATTCTAATACTTAATTAGCTAAGACTTTTTTATCGCATAGCTTCTTCTTGAGGAACATCATGCATTTTCATACAATTTATTAAAGAAAGTCGAAAGCGGAAAAATCAATAAATACGAAATTCACGAAGTAGACGTATAAATGTACTTCTAAATATATAATATAGTTCTATAAGTATACACAAAATATATAAAAGAGCATGAAACTTATTTTGTATATCGAGAAATTTGTATATCGAGAAAAGAATAAGCAAGAAATGCAATTAACACGATGTTTATAAATGCATAAAACAGTAATTAATATCTCAGTCAATACTACTCACGTATTTATTTTTTATTTTATGGATAGGAAGAAAAACGAGCAGACGGTTCACCTGATGGTAAACGATCTCGTTGCCCATACACACACACAACATCCGAAGAGTCTCTAGTGCGGTATCCATCTGGGAAATTGGATAGAATAGGTTTATTGGATATAATGGTTGGGGATTAAGGAGTGGAAAAAAAAGGCAGACATGGCCATCCGGCATCGCCAAGCGTCATGCATACTTTATTTTATGCCAACTTTATAAAACGCAGTGGTAAATTCCCCAGACGAGCGTGCCCGTAGAAGTACACCAAAAGCTGTGCCAAGGTGTTATGCTCTTCCAACTCAATAAATAGAAATAATTATCGATACGTTAGCATAGACAACAAGGCCCATCACTACGCTCGGAACGTGCGCGTCACATGCCCTCCGGCACGTCCCGTCTACATTCCACAAACAATATTGACAATGGCGGCAAAAGGCCTCCGGAGTCAAACACGCGTTTTATCACTCGACCGTTCGCTTGACGTCTTACTCGATATTTATTTAACACATTACTTGCCACGTAATATATTGACATTGTACACGACTAGGAAAGGTTTTAAAACATTTCGGAGAAAAAAAAATTTAATTGTGATAACTCGTAGACGGCCACGCGTAGCTGTGGCTAAGATATACGTTTAAAATCGGCATAAAAAGAAGTATGCATGACTTTTGGGGATGCCGAATGGCCATGTCTACCCTTATCTTTTCCCACTCCTCTCCCCTTCATATCCTTAATGTCGACCCCATCCTATCCTATAAACCTATTCTATCTTTTCTTATCCTATTCGAGCTTGAAAATCAAGCCTTCGTGCCAGGTGGTAGAGCGTATCATCCTTTCACAGCTTTTGCTGCACTTTTACGACCGTGCTCGCCCGGGGAAGTACCACCGCCCCTTGTAAAGTCAGCATAAAATAAAGTATGCATGACTTGGGGATGCTGGATGGCCATGTCTACCCTTTTCTTTTCCTATTCGTATCCCAACCAAATCCTTAATTCCGTTCCCATCCTGTCCAATAAACCTATTCTATCCATTCTCCCATATTGAAAACGCACTCGCAACTCTCCGGATGTTGCGTGTCTATGGGCGACGGGATCGCTTATCATCAAGTGAATCGTCTGCTCGTTTGCCTTCCTTTCACAAAAAAAAGTTCTTTGAAATTTTGATTCTTGAAACGATCTGCTCATTTTTATCTAAATACCATAAAGATCTTTCGCACTAATTTACGCATATGACTTAAATCTAGTCCAAAGACTGGCGTCCTAAATCTAGACTTATAGTATTACGGCTAAGCTGCAAATATTAAATCTAGATTTAGGACTTCCGAGATATAGTTAACAACGCGGTTTATACCGCGAATTTGTTAATCTTTTAAACAATGACAACGTGTCACGTCGCCATCTTTGAATTGCGCGGGAAACGAAGGCGGGATTTTGTTTGCAGAATGATTGACGCTGTTCTTAATAATAATAAAATATAAATAAAGATTTAGTGATGATTCAATTTAATTATATCTAAACACAGTGTTTACTAAGGTCTCGTCAAGGATGCGCTAAAATACAATTTAATTTCACATATAATTACAAAAATCTACTTCAAACGCCTTAATAGTGTACTTTCGAAACATCTTTTCCGATATTTTCATTTTAAAAACAAACTACTAATACGATTTTAATAAAATTTTTGTAGAACCTTTGTAGAAGTGTACTTAGTGAGAGAAAAAATATTTTTTTCAAATTAGTTCACAAGTTGCGAAGATATGTGCGAACATTCCTAAATTTTGTTATTTTATTTAAAAAACAAACTAATGAGCCGATTTTTTCTTTTGAAAATTTTATGAAAAATGGTCTATCATATAAAAGAAGATTTTTTTTAATTAGTTCATAAATGACGGAGACATGCAAAAAAAACATAAAATCAATTTCGTTATTTTGACGAAAGATAGAAAAGAAGAAAAACTACAGAACTTATTTTCCTGAAAATTTTATGGGGCCATCCCGAAAAATACTCTATAAGATGAAAAAAGAATTTTTAAAATCAGTTCTTAAATGGAATTTTTTTTAAAGGACACCAAGAAGGCAATCTTTAAACATAGAAGTGTCAAGTTTTTTTTTTATGTAAAGGAAGACACATGCAGAAGGTTCACCTGATGGTAAGTGATTCCATCGCCCACAGACAATCCGGATAGTCGCGAGTGCGTTGTCAACCTAGAAAGTAGGATATAATAGATTCATTGGATAGGATAGGTCGGGACTAAGGATTTGGAGGGAAAAGGAGTAGGAAAAGAGAGGGGTAGACATGGCCATCCGGCATCCCCAAAAGTAATGCATACTTTATTTTATGCCAACTTTATGAAGGGCGGTGGTACTTCCCCGAACGAGCGTGGCCGTAGGAGTGCAGAAAAAGCTGTGCAAAGATATTATGCTCTACCACCTCAAAAGTAGGTTTTCTGTATGTAGATTAATTTCGTGGCCTAGTCACGGAATCAAAAAGAAATCAGAACAAAACATATTCCTTCAGACTTAATTTCCTACCAGATAACGGCAGCTCAGAGATCAACCAGCTGCGCAGAAGTTAATATAGTGCGCAAGAGTAAGTGCAGACACAAGTGCACTTTTTGTTCGTTTACTCTCTTAGCCTCTGTACCGTCTAATAGACTGGAAGATAGTGCCTTTTCCATTAAGTCTTACACAAACTTCAAAAGAGGAGATTCTCCATTCGAATTTATGACTTTATTTTTTTTTGTGTGTTAACGAAATTTTCCCTAACTTGTAAATCGATTTTAAAAATTCTTTTTTTTTTATTCGAATGGGTATAGCAACAGGGTCTCGTACAATTTTCATGAATTTTGGTTACATTTTAAATCGATATCACTGAAAAATTCCTTTCACGGACATTTTGACGCTTTTATTGTTTCACTGCTGTTCTGTTCAAAATAAGTAGGTAGGTATGTTGTACCTGTCCGACGCATAGACTGTCTCTATTTACAGGCAACGGTCTAACCTGACCGAGTTGTCCTTATCCAACCAAGTAATAACAATACGAAGTCACTGCCTTCCCACAGGATTCGAACCATTTGAGGTTTATAAAGCCTGCATCCGATATGCCACGAAGACAGAAAATTACAAAAAACCGGCTTCAATCGCC
>JAOCPS010000014.1:1459649-1472939 GCA_025505425.1 Graphium colonna
GGTAAACAGCACGAGAGACGCACGAATAACCATAAAATGGCTGCTCGACAAATGTTTCGCACCTCGGTTGTGTTCCCCGTATCATAAAATTATCAATATTTATATTGCTATAATTACATTATAGCAATATAAATATTGTTATATTCAAATCATCTTATAGTAATGAATATTTTTAAGTTATAACTTATCAAATTAATTGTATTGTGTAAAATAAGAAACTAACAATCATAGTGTATATTTTTGCAAAGGTATCCCCAATGTTTACATTTTGGTCGTCTAATTACGGGACAAGGTATAATATACACCTAAGCAATAACTTGTAATTTAGAACTTGCTTACGTTATAGATTGCTTAAGGCCGCCACATATTTTAAAATCGTTCAAATTACGTTTTTTCAGGTATTATCAATGCTTCACGAACTACAGAAAAAGGACAGGGCCGTATTGGACAAAGGTCAACGAGCATTCGTCTCCCACATACAAGCATATTCTAAACATGAGTGCAATCTCTTGCTACAACTCAAAGAATTACCCTTGGGTCATATAGCAACGAGCTATGGCCTCCTGAAACTCCCACTTATGCCGGAAATCAAGGAAGATCATAAAAAACAGTTTGTCGGACCTAAGGAGCAAATAGATTACAATTCTATACCGTATAGGGACAAGCAAAAAGAAGCAAGTAGATTGCAGAAGTTGGAGGAATATAAGAAGACTGGTGTTTGGCCGTCCAAGAAGAAAAAGAAGATGGTAAACATTACTTTTTTGAATCTCTGGAAAGTTTGTCCAGTCATTGTTCTGGTTAATTTTGGCAAAGATTTCTACTTTTATCCGAGAGCCGTGGTAGCTCAGTGTCTGGGCGCTTGCCTTCAATTCCGTTTACTTGAGGCGAACTTGAGTTCGATCCCGGTACCGGCACAAATGAAATTGTTAATTTTTTAATTGCAATTTTAAGTGCTGACTTACCATGTCCTCTGCGGTGAAGGAAAACATCGTGAGGAAACCTGCATATCTAAAAATTATATTTCTGAGATATGTAAAGTTCCCCAATCCGCACTTGGGCCGAGTGGTGGACTATGCTACCCTCTGTCTAGGAGGCCTTTGCCCAGCAGTAGGACAATATAAAAATAGGCTGTTAATTTTCTACTTTTATCATATTTAGAAAGTGTTACCCTACCTTTGCACTGGCGATACATATAATAGAAACATGTTATTTTTTGAAGTTATACTTCTTTTGGCGTGTTAGGGGAAATGTTGGGAATACATTTTTACGATGCGCGCACACGCTATTATAGTTAGCTAGCCGACATGTCATGTCGTCATTTGTCATTTAGTGTACATGATATTTAAATAAACTTTATTTAACTAGATAATTAATAAAGCATTATAATAAAACTTTCAATGTAATAAATACCTTTTTTTCTATTATTAGTTTCGTTTCTACAAACGTAGGATAACGAGAAAGAGAATATTTTTATCGAGTTAGGCCAAACAAGTATAACTTCTTACGTGCGTACATAAGTACACACACACTTATTTTGTAGTTCTCCGTGTTTATGATATATTATCTAAATAAAATTATTGAAAAAAATAAGTAGAGGAAGTTTTACAAGTGTTAATTTGCTATCAGTGCGAACATAGAGTAATATTTCTATAACCCGTAAGAAAGCGAAGATCCGTATCCGTGGGTGTCGGCCCCAAATATCCGTGTTCAAATCCGTATCCGCGGATATACATTTTTAACGATCCGGCACATCACTAAATATAAGCATACATCTAAGTAATAACATTTCTCACAATAGGTACAATCGCAACCGTGGCAGCAAGCGAAACAGAACAAAGAGGAAAGGAAGCAACGTAAGAAGAAAAGGAAAGAATTGCAAAAGGTGGAGGGTAAAAAAGGCAAAAAGCGACGCGCGGTCACTCAGGAAGAGTTGGACGAGCTGGCAGCTGACGTTGCTCTTATAAAGAAATTGAAGAAACGGAAAATAACGAAAGAGCAGTTCGACGAGGCTTTCGATGGGGACAAATAAAGATGTTTATTTAATGTTTACACTATTATTCTTAAATACTTCATTATAACCCAATATATCAACGACAAGACATGTTTGTATGAAATTGGGGAGCCCTCAATTACACAGATCGATGACGGAAAACGTATTTGCTGTAAACGTCAAAATACGAACTTTTTATTAGGGCCTAAAAACTTTTTTAAAAATGAAAAAAAAAACGTTATTAAAACTATACAGGCAGACAGGTGAATCACCTTCAATATTCAAGGATGTTATATGTTGAGATCATATATATTAGAAATAAATGTAATATTCAAAGCAAATGTTAATTTACCACTGAGTAAACTTCATCTAAATTTGAATAGTTATTTACGAAAGCTATAGGCATCCTAGCGGACACGGCGCGCACAGTCGCATTTTCGGGTCAATGAACTGCGCCAGCAGGCCATTTGTTCTCTGCCGAAATCGTATACACGCTTCAGCTATTTTCATTCATTTTTTTCTTTGCGATTATGGGTACATACAAAAGGTCTTAAATATGTCATGTTCTTTATCCTTAATCTACCAAGTAGGCATGCAAAGATAATACAATATTTTAATTTACATATTTAACACACAAATCTAAAGAAAAAGTCATTAGTCACAATTTAAAATGTCATAAGAGAGAGAAAAAAAAAATAACATCTAGAAATTATTTATAATAATATTTAGCAGAACGATTCATAATTTTACAAGTCATTTAATAATGTCATCCAAAAACTCTTAGAGTAGTAACATATTTATTTGATAGTTTGATCGAAAACTATGCCCCTAATTTAATTACATAAATCGAATACCGAGTACCGTGCTTTAATATCGTTGTTGTCACCAATCAGTCTGTATATCGTAGGATCATGAATTAAAAAAATATTTATATTTTGCGATTTTTTACATAATGACTTTAGAAATGTTCTTCTAAAGTAATTATTACTACCTACCACTTTTGAAGGTTACAGCAAACGAGATATAATCTCCATAGCGCCTTGGGCGTTCCGTATTAATTGCTAAATTAAATTACATATAAAATTCCTTCACTGGGAAATAAATCTCAATAAGATATTTCAATAAAATAAAAAATAAACTGCTGTAAGCCTCAAAAATCGTAAAAACGTTTTTTACATCATTTTAATCAGAAAAAAATATGGATAAATAAATTTGTTTAAAATATAAAGTCCCCCAGACCGAATTACGGGCACTGCGCTAATGTATTCTGAGATCAGCCAACTGCGCAAGACTTATTATATTGCACAAGTGTACGCGCAAGCACTGGTGCATTTTTGTTCCTTAACACTCAAAACCCAATGGGACGATTATCCGACACGACCGGTGAGAGATCAAACGCAGGATCGACATTTTACATGCCCATCCGATACATGGATCATCTTTATTTTCAGATAATCATATGATCAGACTGCAATGCCCTAACCCAACAAAGAAAACAAAGTTATTGTCCCCCCACGGGATTCGAACCCATGACCTCTGGTTCACAAAGCAAGAGCCATACATATGCAGTCTACCATATATTTGGTTGATGAACCGGATGGACGGATAATAATTTACAAAACAACAAGCTCCATCCGGTTAAGGTGTAACGCATTACCAGCAACAAGAAAAATATAATAAAAATAGCTGACCATTAAAAAATTTACTAATATTTGTCAATTATTCCATCTAAGTCTATGTTCACGGAAAATAGTCGAATAGCGGGATTCGAATCCTCGACCACGTGATTGCGAGTCCGTGTCCTTAACAATTGTGCTATTGGCGCTAATATAAATATTGGCTAATATAATATAATATCAGCACTTCACTCTTCCACCATAATCAGCTAGGTACTTGGAGACAGTTTTTATTACTCAAGCACAGGAGCGAATTTGGCTTTAGTGCCGCCCCTGGACGACATAAAAATTATTGAAAAATAATTCATTTTTGACAGACTTAACAAGGGAAGTGTGGTTGGAAGTGTCACTGCGTATCTTTCTTATTTACCGTTTTATTGCCAATTATGAGACAAATTTCAAAATTCTTTTTTATTTGAAAGGATACAACAATCATCAACAACACAAGCAAGTCACACGTCCCAACAAAAGTTTACTATCCTATCACTTACAAAAAAAAAAAACATTGCCAAAACAACAATCATTTAGCAAACAAAAACAAAACACCTAATTCATTATATTATTAAATCATTTAATATTAGAAGCATTTAGGTTTATTTTTTTTGTTTATAGAGAGGGAGGCAAACGAGCAATCGGCTTACCTGATGGCAAGTAGTTACCGCCGCCCATGGACTACCGCAACACCAGAAGAGTTGCAAGGGCGTTGCCGGCCTATAAGGTATAAATAGGCTCTCTTCTTGAAGGTCCCTAATTCGGTAGGATTTAAAGGATGATGTCGAAACCTAGTACCAAGAATTCTCTTGCATCAAGATCAAAATTATATAGTAATTATGTTTATATACTTTAAGACTTTTGGCTTTATGGATTTGATTTTAAGCGTGGAATTTAATTTAAAGTATGAAAGTATGAATTTTGCTTTACTTACATGACGTTTGCGCAGGCTACATCACTATGGTCTGTCATAGTGATGTAGACTGCAATAGAAGCTATTTTCTATAAATCAATTTTTCGAATTTGTCAAATATCTCCAAAACAAGGGATTTTTTACGAAAATAACAATGTGTAGTAATAAAATTGTGTAATAGTTAATAGAACAAGTCTAGTTTTATTGGCAAGTAGTCAAGAAAACATGTTTGAACTTGATACAACTTGGTACGGTTTGCCATATAAAAATTGGGCATTGTCCTTCAGGTAATTATGTCAATGCAAAGCTCTGGGTATCCCTTTTCCATCCATTTCGGGGCGGGGGATACTCAATAAAACCGGCAAAACCATGTAGAAGTAGAATCTTCAATATAAATAATATAATATTGGCTTATAAGTTAAGAGAGGTTGAAATAATACCAGCAATGAAAATAGTAAAATAGACATTTATTTCTGTATCAACTTTCGTAATGCAACATTTGATCTGAGTATTCAATACCTAACAACAAGGCACTTATTCTAATACAATATTGTCGTTTCTCAGTTCCCGATAAGTATGCATAGTTTTGGCACTTCACCTCACCCAAGTAGCACCCAAGGCGATCTATTGTGCGCTTAATTTTACTATTTTCACAATAACCGACATTTTTCTCCATTTTCATAACCAAAATGAGCACTTACAAAATATCAGAATTCGTTCGCTTGATAGCACGCGTTCGTGTATTTATTTATTTAAAAAAAAAGCTTTACCTCAATGCTCGTTGCCCATTGGATTCGTGAAATTTTATTAAGTGCAAAATTGTAAACACATTCTCGTTAATACGGACGTTAAAACTAATAAAAAAAAACAACAAACGAAATAAATAACGAAAATTGTAGATTATAATCGAGACCGTTCGAAAATGGAACGGATACAGATTAAAATATTATCTAAAAACGTAGACGTATATAAATTAGTGGACTCCAATGTAATCATAATCTTCGATGTATCGATTTTGTACCATTTAATAAAGATTCTTCATGTATTCTGTTACAAAATCCATTAAATAAAGCGACTGTTAAGGCATCGATTAGTAAAATCAAAGTATATCATAGCATCAAATAGAACTGTTTTAATAAAATATTTTGACACCTAATAAAATATCACTAAGAAGAATATTGCATTCGCTATATATGCACAAAACAAACTAAGCGATTTTTTTTATATAAGTACATAATAATACAGCTCGTTACATCCCGCTCTTTACATAATAATATTGTTAAAAGGCCTAAAGGAAACGTGTTAAAACATAATAATACAAAACTGAAGCATCACATACAAAGAAAAATTAAAAAAAACATAATTTACACAAAACCATTGCGGTCTCGACACAACGGGTCAAAGAAATTGGCAATTTATTTACAACTTTTCACATATATATCTGTGACAATTTGTTTTTATGAAGTTATTTGTATACAATAAACTTTTTGACCCAACATGTGAAAGACAGTACAGGAAACATACAAGAAACATACATTGCCTTGTCATGATCTTAAAAATAGAACATCTAAAATTACGCCATCTTAAAATTAGAACAAAATCGTATTCCTTCATAATAATACTATATATTTAAACTATAATACTTGCCCCCTTGTTGAGAGAAGGCATAACTTTAACTGTCAAATGTCAAATATGACTCGACTAGCTGTCAAAGGATCGCTGATAGATCAGAAGTGTCAAACTTAAAGACTTTTTGTTAGTTTTGTTGTCACTAATATTTAAGTCGAATTAGTAACAGATATAAATTAAACCGACTTATAAATACATTTATATTGCACTTATTTTTAATAAGTTTTTTAAAATGCATTTCACTGTTTATAGTTTTAAAAGTACTTGCACTGAAGTTTAATGTAATTCTTTGTTAATTTTCTATGTAACATTGATATTGTTTTTTTATCACAATGTTTACATAAAAAAGAACAGGGATAACCTTTGTTACTGCAGCATATAGCACAACGGATGATATGTTACTACAAGCACCAAATTTCACCCAAGTATCTTGCTGGTTATTGGTTACAAGTCTTATTAATGCAGATTTCTTTTCAAATTCAAGTCCATAAATTCTTTTGAAGGATATAAATATTTTACTAGAATTATTAGAAAAACATGTATACATTTTCTTTGACATAAAAATTAGCGTATATTACAAAAAATATGTTAATAAAGTATAATTTGACACATTTTACATTTTCCATGAAGGTAATTTTTATTATTTCACAATCACTTTAAGCCTACACATATGCATACTATAATAATGTGAAAAATGTAATAAAATACTATCCATATATTAATAAATATTACTATTGAAACTTGTCATCTATAATTTGAGACAAAAAAAAACAAACAAACTGTTAATACATAATATTTTTAAATAAAGCATTTACGAGCACATGAAATTGACTAACTTTTCGCAATTAAACCTAACGAAGATAGCACATGTTTTATATACTAAATGAAAAAAAAAAAACAAAAACTAAATGCAAAATTATACATCACCAATGCAAATATATTTTTCATCAATTTTGTGACATTATTCCGATATATCCGTTTAGAACATTCAATTTCTTTTTGAAATGTATAAGACAGGAAAATGAAGGTTACATGAGGTTCATTATTATCAACATCATAAAATAATATATATTTACTTTAATTAGGGCGGCAATAATATTAAGGCACATATTGTTACATTTCTCATATCACTCTGACTATATATAATAACTATTTACAAAAAACTAATTAGTATAAATAAATAGAATAATCATTGCAAAAGATTGTCATTGGATGTTTTAACCGTTAGGAATTGAGTTTATATTTAAATTTTTACTTTTTTACTGTATTTTTCACAATATGAAATTAACTATTTTTGAATAAAAGACATTTTTATTCTGCAGAGAGACGGAGCACAAAGTTATTCAATATTATCTTTTTTGTGTCAGCAAATATTATATACAAATTGAAAACATGCAATGACAATCTTCACCAACATTTAATCAAACCTCCACACTTTAGTAAATTGGTTGTATTGTCGTAAATATTGTCGCATAGTCATCATAATGTATTCAGGTTAATATAAGTTTTCATTCGTTCCTGTAGATCACATAGAAAGTGATCATTTAAACCGGTGCTTTTTTGGTTTTTATTGTGTTCTTATCGCGTAAAACTGTTATTTCGAACCAATATTTGATATCACATATTTATACGTCCTTGGGTTATAAAATTTTGTTGAGAAAATATTTTATTTCAGATAGCAAGAAGCCCGGGGGCAAATGTGAGTTTCCGTAAACAAATCTTTGTCTGACACTCGGTGGGTCATATGAACAATTAATTTTAACATTTTCAGGTCTTTTATTGTCAGAGATGTAAAGAAATATTTAGTTAAATATTTTTAGTTTTCGAATAAACAGTTCCCCTCAGCTAATCTTATTGCAATGGTAAAAAGATTAAAATTGGACAGAAACTGAGTACAGCGATCTTTATAATTATTTATCATTGATATATGAGGCTAATATTTTTAACTATTACTAATGGTTGAGACTGTATACTATGTTTTCAATGGTTTCCATGAATAATACATTATCAAAATGATCACATATCCCTACTTCTATAAAGATGTATACTTACATTAATGACTCCACGACTAATAATATAAATTCATAATTAAGACAATTTTATATTAACGGCCTATATAAAGTTAATATAAACATTAAATTGACAGTTTAGCCGAGGATTTACGAGTTTACAAGTGTCTCTATCAATAATTTATAGTGAACTGTCAAAGATTAATTTTATCGACCAACAGCGAGACACTTAAAAATCCTTGGATTGTGATTGGCTCAAACCTCGTCTGGAGCCATCGTTTCAGGGACGGGGGTTTCGTGGTTGTGCTCGGGTTCTGGTTTGATTTCCGGTGTCGGGGGAACCAAGATGGCCGCCTTTGCCGCCGCCTCGAGAGCTCTGATTCGGTTCTCTTGTTTTACGATCACCGATTTCAGCTTACGTATCTCCTCCACGAGGTCGGATAATTGTTTCTCCTGAAATAATATAGTAGAAATATGTATTATTATTAGTGAGGGAAGTAATGGCGTTTTTTAAAAAGACTTTTTATATATAACTGTCCCAGTGAAGCATACGACAGTTGATGTTAGCCTTTGCTAAGTTCACCTAAGATGCGGACTAGCGATAGTTTTTTATAAAAGAAGGAGGCAAACGGGCAGACGTCTCTGATGGTTAGTGAACACCGCCGCCCATGGACTCCATCAACGCTAAAGAAGTTACAAAAAGTCTATGTTAAATTCATCCACAATGCGAATTGGCGGTAGGCAGCGTATGCTAAATTTATTAAGGCTGCAGATTGACGGTGCCTATATTGGCAGTCTGAAATAGTCTAGGTATAAATAGGTATAAAACAAGTCAAAAATAAATACTCACAATAGCAGCAGTGATAGCCGGCGGCGGCGTCGCGGAAGCTGGCGTGCCCGCATGACTGTCATCCCTCTTCTGCGCCGGAGTGGGAGACCTGTCCTTGTCCTTCTCCCTTTCGCGCTCCCTCTCCTTCTCCTTCTCCCTATCGCGACCAGTCGCCAGAGCGTTGCTCCGCTTGTTGACGGTGAGCTGCTGCGCGCGGCCCGACACGTAGCCCCCCTGTACCACCACCGCACGCTCCTGGAGTTAGGGCGAACCCCCAAGCGTTTAGCGTATCTATGACATTCCTGTCGGCTTCGTCGTATGTTGGCAAGGGACGGTGAGATTTGAAATTCGAACGACTCTTCAAATTGATTCGATTGTTTTTTTTTTAAATTGAATGCGCGACTGGTTGGCGACATTACTTCTTTGGAAGGAACTTTAGCTTGATTTCAAATTCGAACGCATTATAAGTTGTCGGATCAAAATAATGCCAATTATTTTTAATCGCGGAACTGGTTATGAGACAACGTTTGTAGTTAGGTTTCGTGCAGATATTTTAAAAATTTGAACGATTTTGATCTTTTAAACTTAATTACACTTTTTTTGGAATTATTTTTTTTAGACTACGTTACCATCTACTATCTTAGGAGAGCAATCTGATTTAGGTTTATTTGAAAAATGCGAAACCATTTTGACAGTTTGATTTCTATGAAGTAATGCGATTCGTTTTTTAAAATCAACCCCACGTACATATATTAACATACTTCTTTTGTAGGGAACGCAAGTGAAGGTTTATTTACAATTTTGCCTTTGAATTGAACCATTAATTAAAAGTAACGTGATTTTTTTAAAGGTCCGCGCAAAATTAGGAGAACTCTGATTTGTATTAATTTGAAATCCAAACACTTGCGATAATCCTATTGATTAAGAGTCTATTTTCGATATTATTTTTTTACAGACCGAGTATGCAAATTAACTTACGAGTATACATTTTCATTAAGCAAAAATGTATAATTTTAAATTAAAGATACTTTAGTTATTCAAGTGCTCAGTTTGAATGGACTTTTAGATTTGTAAATGGTGCTTAACATTTTTCATTCAAATAGCTATAATAAATAATATATAATTGTAAATTATAATAAAATATATGCTATTAAAATGTTTTCAAAGAATCAGAGCTTTTAAAGTGTTTTTAATGTTTAATTTTTAGTCAGGATTTAATCCCCTTCATCACAAAACACCTGACATGGAAATAACATAGGTACAAAATGCAATATTTGATAATTATAAGTGAAAATACACATTGGTCAGTATCACACCGGATGTAATCACAACACACAGGTTAAGTTAGTCACAACAACGAAGAAAAACAGGCCAAAGTGTTTCGAAGTAATGCGTTAGGGGGAGAGGATGAAGCCAACAAAATCGTCCAAAAACTTCGCTAAACGCTCGCAACTCCATACAATAAAACTAGTGAATGTTATTACAGCATTACAATCCAAAAACCCTAGATACACAGTCCAACAATCAAAATCGTCCTATAATTTTTCGTGACTTTGACAGATTATTTTTTTGCTTTTCAAATTCAACCTTACGCGCAGCATATAAGGTTGTTATTACAAAGAAATGACAATGCCCATTTTTATATAAATACCAAGTTGCATCAAGTTCAAACTGTTTTTTTAGAGACTACATTTATTATATACTAATTCCTACAGAAGTTCTTTTTGTAAAGAAAAATCGAGTTTCGGAGATATTTAATAAAATTATTCATAGAAAAAATAGTTTATATTGCATTCTACATCTCTATGACCGCTTGTGTAAACGTCATGTATGTAAGGCAAAATTCATATTTTTATACTTAAATTAGATTTCCTGTTCAAAAATCAAATACGTGAAGCATACTGTCATAAATAATGGAAATAATTACTATATAACATTTATTTAGATGCATAAGATTTTTTGTCACTATTTTTGGGCATTGTGATTTCCTATAATAATAATGATCGAGACTTTCTTGAGCAAAATACACAATTTGATATTGTGCCGCAGACGATTTTTAAGATGATGATCGTGTATCTAAGGTTTTTTGGATATCAATTGTATATGTTTTACAGTCCTTTTTTATTGTAACATAATCTCACTTCTGTATTATTTTAAAATGGAAATAACATCTTGTCGTGACTAGAATAATTCTACTTATCCTGTTTTACATGCACAGTTAAAAAAAAATATAAATTAAATAAGTTTACGGATTATATCGCGGTTTATTTTTAAATTTTATCACCCGCTGACAAGCTGACGGTATGCGGGATTGACAAGTGACATCAGAACATCAATCACCTCAGACCTACCTGTGACCATGAACACTGTAAAAGGTTCGAAACGTCGGATGATAAAATTTAAAAAATAAACCGCGATAAAATCTGCAAAGTTGTTTATTTTAAACTGTCGAATATTCGCGTAAGTCTTAGAAATAATACGGATATAAAAATTGAAAGAGATTAAGATGGATACGGCAATATGTTTTAAAACATGTTAATTAATAGAAAAAATAGAAAATATTTTCCAAAAAAAAAATCACATCAAAAATTAAAGGTAAACGTACAAAAAAAAATCACTTCACAGGTTCAACTTTAATTTTTTTTCTAGAATGAAAAACCCTAACTTAGTCATGATTTTTTTCTTATGAATCTAATATCGATATTCCATTAATTCATTAAAAATTATTAACAACATCTAAACACATTATCAAAAAAACCATGCTGATAAAAGTTATTACACACATGCATAATGTTTAAAACATTCAGAAAACTTAATTTGTATGTTTGTGATATATAGATTTGTATTAGGAATTTGTAGGTATTAAAAATTGTATTATATACTACTTTTAAAGAACAGTAAAGAAAATGAGTTTAGAAATATCGACTTATGACGTCATCGACAGTTAAAATGCAAAGTGACTAATATTTATTTTATTTTAGCCGTTTTACAGTAGAGCAAATTTAGAGAACAATTATAAAACAATGTAAAAGGCCAAAACAGAGAGAGAGTTTAACACGTGTCAGTGCAAACGTAGATTTTTTAAAAGTTATTTTCCTTACAAATATACATAAATAAGCCCACAAATTTATCTGCAAACTGTCTGTTGCACAGTTTGCAGATAAATTTGTGTATATAGGTAAATTAGATTACTATTACTAGGTGTGCCCTCTAATTAACTACGTGCGCATAAGGCAGTGTGTGTGTGTGTGTACAGGTATGTGTGTGCGTGTGTGTGTTACCTTGAGCGACATGGTGCACGGTTCGGCGTCTTCGCCAGACAACCATTCGTCTGCAGTAAGACTGGCTTCGTCGCTCAGGGTGTCCGGATATAGATCCTCTTGGAACAGCTCCGATTTGCGAGGCACCGTCATCGAAATCACCTGTAGACGAGAATAATACATTATTTTAAACTAGTTATTGTACCCTACTGTCAATACACGCATGTCAACATGCGTGTTTATCTAATATATAAAATTCTCGTGTCACAATAGTAGTTGCCATACTCCTCCGACACAGCTTGACAGATTTTAATGAAATTTTATATGTATACTCGGTAAATATTTCACGGAGAGTAGGCATAGGCTACCTGCTAACCTCAAAAGTCTCTTACTTTGTGATACTGGCTGCTCACTGCATTTTCAGTCATAAACCCCGTTTTTGTAGAATTTTTCATGAGATGCTCAGTTCATATTTGTCATAGCAAGATGTTATACCTTACAGCCTTCCTAAATAAATGGGCTTTCAATACTAAGAGGGTATTTTCGAAACAGTATTTTTTTTTGTTTAACGCGTTCCACTGAACAAACAGACTCTCCAGCTTTATCCATACGTTTGTAACACTGCTTACCATAAAATGAATCACAAAATAATTCAATGTAACAGTAGAGAGATTGAGCACGCTTCACCTACAGATCAGAATTGCCGATGATTCCAGAACAATTTAAGCGCAAAATTAAAAACATTTGACTTCGCTGCGGAGCCAGCGGAGGTGCGGAACGAATGACGGATGGCGCTAAGGGTTATAATATTAGTATAAATAGCTGTGTGAAGAAGCGAGTGGTACATTCCTATCGAGTGTTAGTATGTAAATAAGTGTTGCAAACGCTATACACTCACATATAATTATTATTTTTTTTATACGAGCCCCAATGCAAAATACTTCGTCTAGTGTGAAATTTTCTCTGTGAGATTTTTTCTAACTTTATTATTTT
>JAOCPS010000014.1:1478600-1493540 GCA_025505425.1 Graphium colonna
ATGCAGGATTAACAAGTGACACCAGGACATCAAACACCTCAGTCCTACCCGTGACCATGAACGCTGTAAAGGGTTCATCGGGTGATAAAATTTAAAAATAAACCGCGATAAAATCCGTAAAGTTGTTTAATTTAAAACAAATAATTTAAAAAAAAAGCTTTAAAAATATATGAACTTCCCCTCATTAATTCTAATTACATAAGAGAGCAAATAGTAAAGTATTATGAATAAAACGATAGACTTTTTTTCCTCCAAAAATCCATTTCGATTTCAATGACAAGGGATTCAGCCATTGGGATTTATTTTCGGCGACACTCCCCTGGCACCCCACATTGAGATTATCTTTAATTAATAATATGTAAATTACGATTGTTTTCAATAATATGTCCCCATGCAATTAACATATTATTGTATTCTTCTTCATCATTGATAGGCGTCGGCAAATTACCGATTTGTAGGCTTCCACGACGGCTTCTTCTAATAAAAATCTTTTGTTTTACGGTAAGTGCCGATTGTTTAGACCAGGAAAACATAGATTTGGTGAAAAACCTTCGTCCAATTTTTTACAGTGGTTTGACGATCGAGAAGCCGCCATGGAAGCCTGCAATATTTTTTTATGGAAAGGAAGATAAACTAGCATACGGTTCACCTGTTGGTAACCGATCCCGTCGCCCACAGACACTCGTAGCAAACGGAAAATCACGAGTGCGTTGTCAACATGGAAAATGGATGGGATTAAGGATTTGGATAGGATAGGAATGGGAAAGGAAAAGAATAGTCATGCATACTATATTTTATGTCGACTTTATAAGGGGCGGTGGTACTTCCCCGGGCGAGCGCGGCCGTAAAAGTGCGGCAAAAGCTGTAAATAGATGTTAACCTGGTAAACTTGGTTAAGAGTAATTGTTTTACTTTGTTCTAAAAAGCGTAACGCCCAGTGGGGTACTAAAAATATTTTTTTGGCTTCTATTGCAGTCATAAAGTATGTTTATATATATAAAAGTAAATGTAAAGTAAGCCTATTTTTATATCGTCCCACTGCTGGGCAAAGGCCTCCTCTATACAGAGGGTATTGGGCATAGTCCACCACGCGGCCCAAGTGCGGTTTGGCAGACTTCACATATCTTCGAAATATTATTTCTTAGATATGCAGGTTTCCTCACGATGTTTCCCTTCACCGTAGAGCACGTGGTAAATCAGCACTTAAAATATCAATCAGAAAATTAACAATTTCATTGGTGCCGGCACCGGGGATCGAACTCAGGTTCACCTTAAGTAAACAGAATTGAATGCGAGAATTTCTCATGTACGTACATATACGCAAAGCTTTATGAAGATGGTCTGAGCAGGACATAAATGCACTGCAAACGAATTCATTTTCATATCTATGACATTACTCAGGACTCATTTGTATTTGTGTATCTCATTCAGTATGTAGTAGGTGGCAGCATTGTACATAGATTAGATTACTGGCCCAAATACTTTATTTAAATACAAATATATGCTTCGGATAGTATTTGTTTTCAAGTCCACAGACTTGATTGAAATATCACGTTTGAATCGTTACTTTTGTTGAGACCCGCTTATACCTGCGGATTTACTAGGATTATGAAATTGGAGAAGATTGAACTCGAACATTACGTGCTAAATATTTCCTGCGCGTTGTTTCATTTCTCTGTTGATTTGGGTCATGTACGAAATTTTAAACATGAAAAAATTGTTACTTTAAACTCGTGATGTAATTATACAGTCATAAAAACAAATTCGGACAACATAAAATTGAAGATATAAATTAAGTGTTGAACAAATGATTTTTTTGTATCGCAAGTTCAAAACTTGTTCTTCATAGGCGTAATTTAATATCTATATTAATATTATAAAGTTTGTTTGTTTGAACGCGCTAATCTCAGGAACTACTGGTCGTCGAATTGAAAAATTCTTTTAGTATTACATAGCCCATTTATCTATGAAGGCTGTATAACATCACGCTATGAGTAATAGGAACGAAGCACGAATGAAAAATTTTGGAAAAACAGAAAACATTTACTGGTTTACTAGTATTTAATATAAATGTAGTAGTAAATTTTGTTCAGTAGCTTGCGAGCGAAACGTAAATAAACTACAAAATAAGTAAATCTACTTTGATTTTACAGACTGTGTTATGAACTGAAAATCTAGGTTAACACTCTATGGGCCCGAATTTTTTTTAAAAATTAAAAAAAAAATGGAGGAACAAAAAATCAGCAATTATAAGCTAGCTATTTTTAAACTAGCAACGGTCATTGATACTGATTGTGTTGACAACGTTATAGAATTAAGATTTATGCGCCATCTCACAAAAAAGTCATGATTATTTGATATAATATCGATAAATTGAAATGTGACCTGTAAGTTACACGGGCCCATAGAGATATATACGTGAAATAAGTTAAGTTCCAAACGGAATCCATTAGTTTTCTTTCAATTTATATTTCTGCAAAGAGCAATGCCCAAAAGCGGTACCAAAGTCTCATGCATCAAGATCAAAATTATATAATAATTATTTCCATATTTTTTACGACATTATACTCTATGGATTTGATTTTTGAACAGGGAATTTAATTTAAAATATAAAAGCATTAAATTTGCTTTACTTCAAAACACGAATGTCTTTACCTGCCTGCTACTATTTCGCGCCAAAAGTCGGCCATTTCAATTGCTTTTTTCTAAACACCTATATAAGGAAGACACTTAGTTTTTTTTATATGAATATAACGATATCTTAACTGTCGAAATCCATCTAGCCGTTTGGCGACGTTGCAATATTTAAAGAAATTTACAAACACAAGATACTTTCGAAAAACATAATCCTTCTTTCGTGGTCGGGTAAAAATACGTGTAAAATGTTGAAATATAGTTTAAGTGACCGCCTCCGTAGCCTAGTGGTATAGACCTTTGCATTCTGAACCGGAGGTCGTGGGTTCAAATCATGTGGGGGGACAATAAGTTTGTGTTATTGTTTCATGGTTGGCTTAGGGCAATGCGAGCTGATCCTTTCATGCGTTGGATGGTCATTTTAAAAGTGGCCTTTTCTCTCCGGTCGTGTCGGATATCTGTCCCGTCGGGGTATGAGTAAAGGAACATAAATGCAACTGTGCTTGCGTGTACACTTGTGCAGTTGGCTGATCTTTGAGTAGACTGGCCGCGGTGGGCGTAATTCGGTCAGGAGGACTTTATTTATTTGCGTTTAAGTGTTTAAATAAATGGAGTTGACCCGTTTCAGAAACGCAAAGACATATTAGCGCAAGGTTTCTTGTTACTTTAAAATATTTATCTTATTCTAAGGCCGTTCATGTTCATTCATGGACTAGCCAGTGGTATAAATAAATGTGTTCTGAAATATCATCACAGAAAGGTAGAGTTTAATTATATTTATTAATCTATTATCAATTAAAAATGGTTATTTAAACTTATTTATGGAGGTTTACATATACGATATAATTGTATATTCTAAGGCTATAAAAAACTGGCACGACACGAAAGAGTGGTCCTTCGTAGAGGGGATGGAATTAGTTGAAGTTCGGCCATCGACACCAGCACAAACACAAATACGTTCGTTTTAAACAAAAAAATTACTAGTGTAGGTTGGGAATCGAATCCATCGCAAGCTCCCCCGTATTAGCTGGTCTTATTTTAATTAAATTTTGCGTGTGTTCGGTTGGGGTACAGATTAGTGGATCCCAATGTGAGCACTAAAGCAGTTTAGAGGGGCGCTGACACTCTCGCGTTTATTCGAGACAGTGGGATTGAACTAAATTGGGATCTTGCAATATTTCAGATGGTATTATTGTTTCAGAAGGTTATAAATGTTTAGGCAATACATTTTTTTTTTTCTAAAAAGGGGAAGGTGGACCAAAAAAGTTTGTGAACCACTGGTTTAGATTTACAATTGGACCCAGCACATGATATTGTTAGCGGTCAAAGTTCAGATACCATACAACACTAAGCCCGCATACGTACGCTTTCTGATCGAATGCTCTGTTTGCATACAGAATGTTACACAAGGCACACACGTTAATTTTTTTTCTGTAGAACAAACTGATTTTTTTGTATGTATTCTGAAATCGTATTTGGAAACGAACCGTATGTGTTAGTCAAGTGCGGACCTAGCAGACGATACATATAGCATCATAGTAATTTACTTAATGTAAAGTAATGCAAACAAAGGGGTGCTGGTACCTGTTTATGCTAGCATTATGAAGAGAAAAGTTTGTATTTTTATTTGTATTTTATGGAAATGAAGACAAACGAGCAGACGGTTCACCTGCTAAGCGATCCCGTTCCCGTCACCCATGGACACACGATTCGCGAGTGCGTTGTCAACATAGAAAGTTGGATAGAATAGATTTATTGGATATGGCGGATTAAGGATTTGGTGGTGAAAGGAGTGGATGTTTGTCACTTATCACGCGAAAATGGATGGACGGATTTGGATGAAATTTGACACACATAGAGTTTATTAGCTGGATAACATAAAGGATGGATTTGGGACAAATCAAAAAAATTACCCAAGAGAAACCGCTGGGAGCAGAGGGAGGGTTACTATATGTATGATAACTGTCAGAGGTATATAGAATCCGCTCTATATACCACTGACTGTCTGTGCATTGAAACTATACGTCAAATAAAAGATAAAAATGTCGACTATGACGGAAAGGTAAAAGAATATCAAAAACATTTTTTGATTATCTGTTTTGTTTTTGTTATGAACAGATTTCAATGTGGTTCTCTTCGTTTCTTGAATCAGAATATGGCTTTTTTAATTCAAATTATAAGCTAGAAAAAATGTCCTTCTTTGAGCTTACATAACCGAAGTTACGCGTAGTGATATATTGAATTATGAATTGCTTTAAATGCAAACTTTACAAAACAAACCAGCAGTAAGAATCAGAATTTAACTTGGTGTTATATAAAACTACAATGGAAGGAAAACTTTCTGAGGGAAAGGACGTTATTCAGGTTTTATACGGATAAGAAGCGTCCAATAAGCGTAATGAATATAGTATCTAATTTTTGTCCAATATATTTTTAAGGTCTCTTCTTTACTATTTTTATCGTATTATGTTTCACTTTTTTCAAATTTAGAATTTCACATTCAAAATTTAAAAAATTACTTTTAAAATATTACTGTCAGCTTACAAAAATAAAACCAATAATAATAAAAAAAAAACTAATTCAAAATGGCCAGTGCATAGCGATGGCATACCACGAGCGGCGACGCAATGGGGCGGACGAATCGGAGAATTTAGTAAACAGCGGCGCGTCGTGTGCACGGCCATTGTCAACATATCCATTGTTCCCTATCAGTGTTACAATGCCCTATCGCCAAGCGAGCCTTAGGCGCATTGTTCGACTGATAAAAGAGAAACCGTTTCCTACAAATGCAGCACAGATAACGCGCGCCCGATTAGGTAATTCGGAAGCGGTGACAAATTAATGTATTCGTTCCAAAACCAGAGTTGATAAGTCAATGGACATAGATAAGTAACCAATATTCCACAGAATTGTCGTATAAGTCAACCAACATAGATATTTTACAAATATTTGATGGACATACTAGACTATGGACATACAAGACTATTCAAAATAAGATTATATAATTTCCTTATTAAGAGTAACATACATAACATAACATTTGCTGATAGATGGTATTCTAGAGTTCCTTAACTGCAGACAAGTGTGGAGTTACCTAACCGGGATGCAGTTTTAGGTCGCAACCCTCAGCCATGAGGTTACGTCAAAGAAGAGAGATATAATATAAAAGCATTTTTAGATAATGGACTTATTGTACTATATGATTGTAAAAAAAAACTGTGTTTAATGTATGGTTAAATATTTGTAGAAATATTTAATAATAAAGAATGTAACCAATATTTGACAGATTGGTCATATAAGTTGACCAACATATGTTACAAATATTTGATGGACATACCAGACTATAGACAGCTAGACAATTTAAAATAAGACTATGATTTCCTTATTAAGAGTAATGTATATAACATAAAAGCATTTTTCAATGCATAGTTCAATATTTGTAAAAATATTTAATAATAAAGAGTTTGAATTTGTATGAATTGGTTATATACCTCTATGGAAAGAGATATGTAATATTTGACAGATTTGTTATTTGTATATATATTCCACATACTAATAAGATCTTGTCAAACATGTTTAATATTGGTGTAGACATATAACAAACCTAAGGAATAAACAAATAGGCTCTTCAAAGATAATATTCAAACTTAAATTAGGATTACTTAAATTTAATATCTAAACTTAACATTGCTTGTGTCAATGAATACTGCACTGGCATTTAAATATAATAATGTTCAAATAGCATTTAACCCAAATCAGTATATTAATTAAGTTTTATATATTTTCACAAATATATATGTTGAATAAGCAATATAACAATTAGAAGCAAGAATATAAATGTACTAGCTTTATCACCAATATTTGAAGAGCAATAAGGGTTTATATTAAACAATAAAATTCTTACATATCTTACAAATACAGACTGTTTGTCCGACAAAATAATTTTACCAGATTTTAAAACTACATTCATACCCATGTGATTTATTTTCAAATGTACATATTTAATTCATAAGCTATATATAGCAAGGATTTCAGATCCCTAATATCAAAGAATTTAAAACATTGCTATCAAAAACTATGACTAATTTACAACTCAATTGCAATTTGCAAATTTAGTAATTCCTGAACGGACAAATTTCATAATTCAAAATAATAATAATATATATCTTCTTTAAATTTTTTCTTAAGATATGTTGAGCAGTCATACTAAATAAAGAACTATACCTAATAACTTTATATTTATATCGACATAAAAAACTAATATGAAAATGGCATAATTAATTTGCAAAATATTTTTTTTAATTTTACCAGGCAAAATTATTTTGAATAAACGAAGCAATAAATTTTTAAATAACTTACCTTGTTATGCGGTAGAACTATGAATGCACCTCCACCAGCAGATTCAACGATGATAGCCAAAAATTTTGGATTCACGGCACAAAACGTAGAGTCCCATGAACTTTTGGAAACTCTGATGTTATCATAACACTGCTCCCTTTTCAGGGCTTGTCCATACACGTGGCGGAATTTAGAACTACGAACCACCCTAAAAGACATCTGTAAAACAAAATCCCTAATGTTTAACAACAACTCAGTAATAATACGAAATATTTAAGTTATTCCACCTAAAACATAACCTATACAGTAAAATATTCTGACCTATTATAATGACATTCGACTTAAATTATAATGATATCAACTCACTTTTATATAAAAGTAGAAATTATAATATTTACACAAAAAAACTCAATGAAAACATTTGAATATAACTCGGAATTTATAGAAAATAAAATTGAGAGCTACTAGGGTTCGAAGGGAGGACGGTTGGGAAAACGAGCGAACTCCATATTTGGTAATGCCTACATCTACTGCATTTGCTATTACAAAATTGAAAGAAATGACTTAAAACTGATAATGTAAATAACAAAAATGTAAAGATAAGTGTTATGGTTTAGTTAACGTTATATTATGGTAATTGCAAAATTATTAATCATTTAAACAACAATTTAATGTAAATTGTGTTATCGTTATTTCTGAACGCACCATTATATATGTCAAAATTTTCATTATGGTATCGTTCAAAATTATGGAATATAATACAATTTATTTAGTCGCAGAAATTTAAAACTTGCCTTTGGATTGGAAACAGTCAACTTATTTTCTGAAGATTTGGACGCGTCAGCAATATGGGCGTGATAACTGTGACAACGTTCTCTTCCTACTCTTTTCGATACAGGTGCCCGCTTAGTATTTGGGCTAGTGAAACTATGATGTCTTCTGATTTCCTGAAATAAAGACAAAAAAAATCAAAAACGTGTAAACTTTAAGATGCGTAATGTTTTCATATTGTTTTATACCAATGGGTTATACATGTAGTAAATAATACACAAATATTAAAAATATTCTAACACTGTCGGCAATAAACACTTAGCTACAGGTTTTCTACGTTACGTTACTAGAAGGGTTACGTTAGGTTACTATAAGGGAATTTAAATGCACTTGATATGATTATTAGCATTGAAATTGGAACATATATTTCTTTTAGATTACGTTATAATCGCATAAATCGTATGTTAATTTACTAGACCATCGAAAAATTTGTGTTACATCACAGAACTTAAAGATATTACAAAGCTATGTAAGAATTTTTTTTTCATCATTTATAAAAGTAGTAATAAACTCACCCCATCTACATCCATTTTTTCTACTTCACGCATTATATGAGTGATGAAAAATTTATAAACAATTGCGATATGATACCAACTCACTTTTTAAGCGTAAGACAAGAAAAAGGCAATTTTAAAGCTTCTGTAGGGAGATAGCTTCATAAAAGCGGGTATTTAAATTTTTTTATTAATACCGCCCATTTCGTAAATATAGCGCCTAACTTAAGTTTCTTTCCGAAATATACTATAAGCAGCTGCAGCAGTGATTCGCAAACATTTTATAAATATTATCAAACATTGCTGTTATTTTGCACAAATGCTACTTACTGTAAAACGTTACAGCAAGTAGCAGGCAGCAGGTAGCGTAAATTATTTCGCCGCGCTACAACTGTAGTAATGCATTTTTTAAACCGCATACCTAGGATTATTTTCCAGGGTGGGCACTAAACCATTCTGGGGTGGGTACGGCCCAACCGGCCCCCTCTCTGTATTCACCCATGCTTTTTCTAATGTATATTTACCAATAAGTATATTTTTTAATATTATTTATATCATTTGTTAAGTTGAAATATTAACAATGAAAACGTTTTTTCTTAACTTACTTTGTACTACAGCTCAGCTTCATTTTTAAAAGTTTTTATTACATATAATTTTAGGTCATAAACGATGCAATTAAATTTTATTTTGTTAATACTTTAATACTAATATTGTTTTAATTTTCTTAAGAGTTTACATCATAATCAGCTTGATTTTTAAGGTTTTTATAATACCAATGGAATTAAAAGTATTAAAATTATCATATGATTATATAAAATTTGACTATATTTTAGTAAAATTAATAGTCATATTGATCTAACTTACTTCACAGTTTACGTCAGAATCGACTGAAATAACAGGATTTTAAGCTCAGATACACCGCAACAAAAAATAACGTCTGTATATCATCCAATCCATCCAGTGACGGATGATGTATTGTGTCTTTGATTTGACTTGACATTACATTACCGAATTTTGCGGTATCGAAAAATATAAGGTGATCTGAATTCTATGGATTTAGACGTGGTTTATTGATGAAAATGTTTTAAACCGTTTTGAACCAGTGAATTAAAATAATTAACCTTTAATATGGATCCATCAAGAAGTAAGGTAATACATTTGAATGACTTAATTGTTTATTTTCGGATTGTTTATTATTCATACTGAATAATTTATTGGCATCAAAATATTGATTGAAAATGCTTTATTATATTTACGTACCCATGAATGTTCATAAAATGTAGTAATAATGCCTACAATATGTGTCAATTATATTTTATAAGTATTACATAGGCCTATTTCTAGAGATATGTATTTAAATTTATATTGAAGTTTGTCGAGTCTAAAAAAAATTGTATTTAATATGTATATTGGCTATAAAGGTAATTCCGAAGGCTCTACTTTACCCATTTTAATGAAATAGTTAAAAAATAAAAGAAGATAAAAGTTTTTGTTATGTTTAATGACATCATTATTTTTACTGTGAATTACAATATTGGAAATTATATACATTGAAGTTTAGTATCAACCTTTAAGGTACAGTAACATAGATACAGATTACAATATTTAATTTTATTTGGATGCTTTATATGTTGACAATAAACATACTTTCATAAATTTTCGAATTGTACAATTATATTTTAAGTTATTTACCATATCAATGATTGATGCTTGTTATGTGCTGTGCCTCATATTAAAACAGTTATAAGCATAAATATTTGTGTTTCTGTATTAACTCAGATGTGTGAATTATATTGCTTATTTATAATGGTGAGGTGCAGGTGAGGAGTTATAGATAATGTCTTATTGTTGATGTTTACATAAATGTGGAAAAATATTTTGGATTCAAAGAATGAAAATTGATTCTACTATGATTGAGCGTTTCCTAAATTCCCAAATTTACTAAGGTATTTTTTGTGTCGATCTGCTAAAGAAGGGGATGTGAATTTATGGTCTGCACTATTTTATGAATATATATGAAAGATTTGATGGATAATGCGGGAGAGAAAGGATTTGGTAAAGAATAGGAATGGAATAACCATCCTAAGAGCCATGCTATACTTTATTTTACTGGCTTTTTGTAAAAAATTGTTTGCTCATTGGTACAAATTAAACCATAATAAAAAAAATACCAAAAACCCTAGATCAACATTATAAAAATATTCATAGTACAAATATGCACACATTTTGTGATAAACATTGAATAACCATAGGAATATATCCTATCATTTTTTTCCCGCATTGGATGTTTCTTTGTAAATACAGATTTGTGTTCTACTCATAAGATTTATACTAAAACCTGACAAGATTTTGTAAAATTAGAGGAAATTTTTAATTGTTACTTTTGTTTAAGACCCCATGTATCTAAGTTTTTTGTATATTAATGCTCCTATGTCTTTAATGTTATCAATTGCCTTCTGCTTGGCAGTACATACTAAATAGTTATATCCAATAGGTAATTGTTAGGATCTCATTGCTTCATGCAATTTTTCATTAGATCTTGTAATATAGCTCCTTGCAGACTAAAGATTTGAGGTTTTGAATTTGGTTTTTTTTATTTTCTTTTCACAGAACAATTGCATATGGTATCTGAATCATCATAATTAATTCATTTTTATTCAGAACTCAAGTATGTTCTTGAATGTGCATACTTCATTACTTTTTATGAATAAATATGTTAATTCTGGTGAAGCAATGAACAATACATATTATACATCTTTTTTTGTACATAATTTTGATGTTATAATTTCTTTTATCCTCAAGAATTATAATAATGTTTCTTCAATAACAATTAAGAGGACAGTATTTTTTTAGGATTCCAAACAGGAAGGGTAATCAATGGAACCCTATTAGTAAGCCCCTGCTGTCTTAAAATCTGAAATGGGTAGACAATTGAAATTTTCAGAGAATGCATATTTCTATGATTCTATAGTAACAAAATAATGTTAAATTAAATAACATTAATCATAAATAAAGGCTGGCTTCCATAAAAGTGTTGAATTTCATATTGTAGGGAAATATCAAACCCTTCTCATGCATATCCAATTTGCACTTGGCACAATCTTTTTTTTGACCGTAATTTCATGATGTTTTTTAAAGTATCCTAATTTTATAATAATTATTTTATGAGCCTAAGTTATCAACCCAATTTGAACTCATTTCCCTGACCTGTTATTATGGTCTGTGAAGGTGAATTATTGTCATATAGATAAAAAGATTATCATTATCATAAAAATATAAAATGCATTGTCTGCAGCATGTTATTGTTTATGAAATGCTTATCTGTAATTGATATCATTTCTTTATCTATACAATATGATACAAATGTAAAATTTAATATTATGCGAAAAGTATTGTAACCCTGAAAATCTATTGTTGTGTTTTTTGTTGGAGTTACAATCAGAAATGAGAATAAAATATGTATAATCACTAGATCACATACACACTATTTCTTGTGCATCGCATATTGTGTATGTTTTAATGCCTCCTTGGCCTAGTAGTATAGGTGCTTCCTTTACAAACTGGAGGTTATGGGTATAAATCTCATGGGGAATAATGACTTTTGTGGTGTTAATTCTTAGTTAGGATAGAGAAATACTAAGTGATCACTGGATTTCACCTCAAAGTAAAGATGACCTACCTGTCAGATGAATATATTTAATGAGCCTTCAATATTTTCCTCTTTGTGCTGGATAAGCAACATATCCGGCTGTGATAGTGGTTCCCAAAGTGGACACTGAAGTAAGTTAGGGGGGCGCTGAACTTTTTGCATTCATTTAAGACAGTAGTTTACATTGGGCTCTAGTGCTCTTTCAGATGTTATTGTTATTTTAGAAGATTATAGACTTTTAGAGTAAAGCTAGGTGTTATTTTTTCTAAAAAGGGAGTGGACTAAAAACTTTTAAAAACCACTGGGCTATAAGGATAAATGCAGAAAGGGAGTGTATCTACCTATACTCGTCCAATTTAATATCCTTTATGCTGTTCAGTAAACCACAGCATATGATTATGATTGGATATAATTTTGCATGAGAAGAAACTATGTTAATACTGAAAACTAATTGAATATTAATTTTATGTACAGATTGATTAATGACATAAATATTTCCATCTCGCTCTCTTTTTTTGTTTTTAGGCCTCGTTTCCTCATTGTATAAATAAAGTGTGTTGATTGTCAACATCATCATAAAAAGGAGATTCTCAATTTGGTTGTAATTTAATTTTTTCGAAAATTCGCAATCGTACCTTCCGAAATTTATGCAAGTAATGAAGGCTTTTCATTTGTTCTCATAAAATTTTCATCAGTTCAATGGCAATAAAACATCCTAATAAATATTTCGTGAAAGTTTATTTCTAAGGTCCTTCAAGAATTTTTGACAATAATATTTGCATTTTTAACTTAGGCCCGCTACCGTCGCGCCAAGCTGTGCGTGCTGAGCGCGGTAAACGCGGGCACTTTTGCTGCTGCTCTCAACCTGGTGCTGACCCTCGATCCAGAAGATAGGTAAGTGTATAGAGTAGTTTATACTTATATTGTAAAGCTGAAGAGTTTGTTTGTTTGGTTGAACGAGCTAATCACAGGTCTGAATTGAAGAATTCTTTTAGCGTAGGATGGCTCATTTATCGAGGAAGGCTTCAGGGTATATAACACCACGCCATGAGCCATAGGAATGGAGCTGAAATATATGTGGGTGTAAATGCAGGGATCTGGCTAGTTTTACATTACTTAGATAGTTATAATATTATTATTTTGTTTTGCAAATTAAATTTTACATACAAGACATGAAGCTGTGTTTTTCTAAGAAATGTATGACCCGAGTAACATTTAATTTTCTTTAAATATGACTGAAGCTTTCCTATGCAAAACAAGTGTTTTTAAGATGCTGTTTGTTTTTTTATTTTTTTTTTTTTTAAATGTACATAAGAATAGTTTACAGTCTGCCAAACTGTGCGACAGTTTGTCTTTACTTTATTCAATAAAAAAATACATAAGAATAGTTTACAATCTACCAAACTGTGTAACAGTTTGTCGGCAGCAGTTCTCGTGGTTTAACACGCATATGCACTTATTCCTTACAAATATAATTACTAACACTAATAAATAAACTTCTGAGTACATGCGAAAAAAGACAAATATGTTTTACAGCACTAAGAAACATAAACAGACGTTCTTGTTCTTGTTCTTGTGTGTCTACCGTTTTATGTTTATAAATGGATGGTATTTATTATATAAATATTTTTATCGTAGAATGAGTCTGTAAGGATATATTGTGAAAAATCTGTTTTTGACTCTAATTTTTCAATATGGCAGCGCGAGTGGCAAAGTTGAAATTCGCAAATCTATAAAATTACCAATTTCCAAACTCCCGGAAAACTTTCTAAATAACCTTATTAGCATGCTTTTATTAGCTTCGCCTGTACGTTTGTTTGCTTGTTTGTAACCGACTCCTTTGAACACTATTTTGACCCACGTTCCGCGGACAGATTTTATTTAAACTTTGCAGACTTTTCAGGGGCCGATGATATTACAATAATTTGATAAACATATCCCAAGATCCTGACTTAAATCGCCAGGACTTATATTTTTTTAAATTTTTATTTCGATTTCTCATTAAAGCGTGCTTTTTTAGTTTTTTAAACTATATTTTATTTTTTAGCACGAAATGACTGTACTAAATCTGACATTAGAAGTCTACGTCATATGACAATAGGTATACAGGGTGAATGCTGAGTCAATTTCAATATTCGAAGACGTTATATATAGATCATACGTGAAGAACGAAATATTATTAAAAATAAATATTAGTTTACCACTGACTAAATACAATCGAAAATTAAATAAGTAATGACGCAATGCAAGGTAATCCTAGCGAATACGGGTAAGGCGGCAGAGGGGAAGCTCGGACGACGACCTGTGCCGAGCGTAAAGCTGATCAGGCGCCGCGCCGAGTAATAAAGTATTTCTCCCGTTTAATATCGTTTGCGACTCACTGATCAACCTGTATAAAGTATAATTATATTGTAAAGTTGTAAATTAAAGACATTTAAGAAAGACTGCCGTCGAAAGTAAAGGCATAACAGAAAACATTTCTGTATTTTTAGGGTTCCGTATTCCACTAGGAACCCTTTTAATTTCGTCATGTCTGTCCGTCTGTCAGTCATGGCAAGTACTCCGCCGTTTCTTCCCCCATTGTCACAAAAATTGGTGGAGAGGTGAAAAAGATCCAAAAGTTGGTTTTAAAAATTATATAAAAATATTTTTTATTCACCACTCTTCTCATACAACGAAAAGTAACTTCAAATAAAAAAAAATCGACTAACCCCGTCGTATAGGGCATCGTTGGAAAGGTTTCTTCAAATGCAGCAAAAACTGCCTGGAAAACATTTGGATCAAACCCTCCAATCTCGAGAAGTTAACTTTTGAATTTTTTTACAATATTTAAGAAAAAAATGTGAAATACTACTAAATAAGTATTTTCAACTAAGACTTCAACGGACTCTGAAGACTCGGTATCATACATAGTAGTCATGGGCCATTTCAGTGCTTTTTCACTTGCTATCGGTTATATAACGTTCTCATTGTAGGCAACGATAACGTTATATA